>JAXQQM020071308.1:0-83490 GCA_034641835.2 Pinus albicaulis | reverse complement strand
AAAATCCTAGAAGACCTATGCATCCTCACACACTCAAAAGTAACTAGGCCTTGAGAATATTTCTTGCGAGTGCTCGCACAACATCCTGTAAGAGTTGGAAACGCCCCTAGTCATCCAAAGAGAATCCACCAAGGTAAGGGTAGAGGGTTTGGCGCTTGCCTGCACTGTCACCTATACGGTAAAGGATGCCCTAGTTTTTTTCCACTAAGAACCATTGTCCCACATGAGTGTATGATTCATGGGCTTCTTGGTAGTCAAATAATAGTACCGAGTATCATCCGGGTCAGGTAGCCCCAACTGATACTACACACATTGTTTCTAAGCCTAACCCCCTCTAAATAGGGTCTCTGCCGCACTCGGGTTTTTTTTTCCATGGGCTGATAGGTGGATTTTGAAGCTCCCTTAATACACAAGTTCTATGTTTCAATATGAAGTGTGATCAAGGTGGCTTATTGGATGCCTACCCCCTTGATCCTAACTTAATCTATAAATTCTCTTGTGGCCCCTTTGGGGAGAATTTAGTGAGTTGGTTTAAGCTAGTTTTAGCTGGCTTTCTTTGCTCAGTGGGTGAGTGTGTGTGAGCATAAGGTCAACAACCTCATATTTTAAACATTTGGATATCGGTGATACTTTACAAAAATACCGTAGTTAAACTATGTTATCTTGTTCCTGGCTCAAAATGGAAAATGTGTGCAGATAATGAGCCGCTTTCAAATCTTCCTAGTTAATCTATGTGAATAACTAAAGGGAGATGGTGAATAAAAAAAATAGAGCATTCATATGCTTACCTAGGATCACCAAATGGTGTAAAGGCAACATATATTGCTTGCTCTAATCGACGATTCAAACCTAGTCCCGCAATTTCCTAAATGCAAAAATTAATTAAGATAAACAATTTCTACACTTGAAAATAAAACTAGCTTACTTGGACTAGTTAATCGAAGTGTGCATACCAGAATTTGAAAAACATAAATCATTAGGAAAGCAATGGTTAATTCACCCCCTACGTAAACTATGTGAAGATTTTTGCAAAAAACCAACATAAATTAAAACTAACTCTATGCCTACAGGAAGCAGCAAGAAGAGAGTTCTCAGAAGATGTGGGATATCAACACAGGTGCTATCAGATACATTAGGGGTTTCCCAACACACTTACAAGCTAAAAGATGCAGAATATAGAGAAAAAATATCTTATTCTATAATTTGCATGGAAAAGGCTCTTACAAGTGCACTTTCCTGCGCACGGGTCAGTCCTGAACGTGTGCACTATGCATCTGTGAGAAGGAACTGCAAGCACAAATGCTGCAAGTAAGAAAAATTACAAGCTGCCTTCTTCAGTCTGCCACTCTAGTAAATATAGGGACTGTAAGATGGGTCAGAGCACTGTTAGCTCCACTCCAACATAGAAAAAGGGTCTCATAAAAAATACTTCACAACCACATAAACCTGGAACATGTCAGTGGAGAGGCCAATCCCATAGTGGTTGATTTATCGCATGGGTGTATGAAATCACACCAGTTTAAAGAGTGTGGTCTACTCTTTAAACTATTGGTTACAGGAATAAAGACTAGTTTAAGTTAGGTTTGGTAGGTTAGGCTAGGATAAGCTAGGCTAGGGTGAGCTAGGCTAGCATAGGCTCGACTAAGCTAGGGTAGGCTAGATTACACTCGGTTATGCTAGGGTAGGCAAGGTTAGTCATTGTTAGGCTAGGCTAGGCTAAGTTAAGCTAGGTGAGGTTAGGCTAGGCAATGCTAGGTTAGCAAAGGTTAGGCTAGGCTTGTCTAGGCTAGAGTATTCGAAGCTAGGTTAGGTTAGGCTAGCCTAAATTAGAGTATTTTAAGCTATGTTAGGTTAGGCTAGGCTAGGCTAGGCTAGGTTAAGCTACGTTAGACTAGGTTAGACTAGGTTAAGTTAGGCTAGGTTAGGCTAGGTTCGGTAAGTCTAGGTTACGCCCGACTAGGTTAGGCGAGGTTAGGTTAGGTCAGCCTATGTCATGCTACGTTAGGGTAAGGTAAGATAGGTCAAGGTAGGTTATTTTAGACTAGGTTAGGTTAGGTTAGGCTAGGATATGCTATGTAAGGTTAGGTTAGGTTAGGTTAGGCTAGGCTAGTCTATGTAAGACTAGGCTAGGTTAGGTTAGGCTAGGCTAGGCTAGGAAAGGCTACGTTAGGATTGGGTAGTATACATTACGATAGGTTAGGCTAGGTTAGCCTAGGTTAGGCTATGTTAGGCTACATTAGGATAAGGTCGGCAAGGTTAGGCTAGGCTATACTAGGCTTGGTTAGGTTAGGCTGGGATAAGGTACTATAGACTAGTTTAAGTTAGGGTTGGTAGGTTAGGCTAGGATAAGCTAGGTTAGGGTGAGCTAGGTTAGGATATGCTAGGTTAGGCTAGGCTAGGCTAGGCAAGGCTATGTCAGGATAGGGTAGGATACGTTACGATACATTAGGCTATGTTAGGCTATGTTAGACTACTTTAGGATAAGGTAGGCAAGGTTAGGTTAGGTTAGGCTAGGCTAGGTTAGGCTAGGGTAAGTTAGTCTAGGCTACGTTAGGTTAGGCTAGGCTAGGCTAGCTTAGGCTAGGTTAGGCTAGGTTAAGGTATGATAGACTAGCTTAAGTTAGGGTTGGTAGGTGAGGCTAGGATAAGCTAGGTTAGTGTGAGCTAGGCTAGGATAGGCTCGACTAAGCTACGGTAGGGTAGATTAGTCTAGGTTATGCTAGGGTAGGCTAGGTTAGTCATTGTTAGACTAGGCTAGGATAGCCTAGGATAGGTTAAGTTAGCCTAGGTGAGGTTAGGTTAGGCAATGCTAAGTTAGGCAAGGTTAGGCTACGCTATGCTATGCTAGAGTATTTGAAGCTAGGTTAGGTTAGGCTAGCTAGGTTAGAGTATTTGAAGCTAGGTTAGGCTAGGCTAGGCTATTACACGGTAGGCTAGGATAGGCTAGAGTAGGCTAGGCTAGGTTAGGTTAAGCTAGGTTAGACTAGGTTAGACTAGGTTATGTTAGGTTAGGTTAGGCTAGGTTCGGTAAGTCTATAGATCTGAACCTTTTTGCACAATCTATATTTATAGATCTATACGCTGGTTCATAATGGTGAAGGTGTGTATACATGCGGGTTTGGTTCACTAAAAGTGTGTATGGAAGATAGGGTTTTCTGAAGCTTGATGGAGAGGTTATCTGTTTATTATTGTTATATTTTTGTTGTCTGTAAATGAAGTTTTCATATAAATCTGGGTTTTTTGAATAATGTATATGCCGCTAAGTTGAATATGTACAAATCTTATCAATGAGTGATTAAGTATGATTAATGATGTTGACTAAATAAGGGTTTTAGAAAATGATGTTGATCTATATGTAGGTTCGTGTGCATGAAAGTGCGTATATACATAGGTTCAGTAAAGGGAAGTAGTGTATACATTTAAGATAATGAATGATCAGGGTTGAAATTCATTCTGCATGTTGATTTTGAAATCTGGGTTTATTACTGTGTTCTGGTTACAGTGTTCACTGTTCTGTTCGAATTTTGGGTTAATTTTATTGTTGTTGATCTTTATGCTGAGTTGAGTTAAAGTTGTTGGATCGAGTGTGGAAATTTATGAAGTGCGGTCTGCAGTGGGTCTAAGGGTTGAACCATTCAGTGTGGAAGTAGAAGCTTCCTACGAGTAGAAGCTAGTGTTTTGAATAATGAGTTGTAACTCCCTTCCAATAGAGTTTGGTAAACAAGAGTAGGGGGTTGGAGCTCCCTTCCCGTAGTAGCTGGAGACTGAGAGAAGGTTCCAGCCTTCTGCAAGTATATGCCTCCATATTGATACGAGTCTGCATCAGTACAACATTGTAAGGAGTTTTCCATAAAATAAATTTTGAATATAGATATGACAACAGTGGTGGTTTTCTCCTAAATTGGGTTTCCACATTAAATCGTGGTTTTCATGTGTGATGCTCTTGTGTGATGGTTAATTAAGTTATTACTGCACTTATTTACTTCTTAACTTTATGATAGTATGGGCTAAAGATTTCTTCTGAATGGTTACCTAAACAGTAAAGTTATCTATGTAGACGTTAGTTTCTCTTTGGTGCTAAAAATTTCTTCTGAACATTTACGTAAACAGTAAATTTATCTATGTATACGCTAGTTTCTCTTTGGAAAGTCAAATATATACATTGATTGTGCTAATAAAGTTTGCATATAGAAATAAAAAAAGAGAGAAGAAAAAGGATTGTGATTATTTCAAATACTGATTAAGCGCCCCCTTCCCCCTCCTCTCAGTATTTTTCCCAACAATATTGAAATTTTTTTGGTAAAAATTATATTTTGTTCCCAAAAGCTTTAAAAGGACGTTATATTAGGTAGTGGATTATTTTTTTTTAAAAGAAACAAAAGTCTATTCATACAAATTGTACCAATTAGTTCATAAGTTTACCACCCGATCAATCAGTAAACGAAAAGTGTATGAATATTATTAATCAAATTTAATATACATCAATAAACATTCCCAATCCCAATTAGTTTCACATTTTTATTTCCCATTCGTAAACTCTTAAGAATAATTTCCATATAACAGAATTAAAGCATAAGAAAGTAAAAGTTAAATTATTTACATTTTATTTCAATATATTTTCTAAATTTTAACATTTTTTCATTAATTAATTAAATAAAAATTAGTTATATTTTAGAAAATGATGGTGGTGGTGAGCTTCCACTTCGACTTTCATGAAAATGATTTCTTATCTTGAACAACCTTCATTTCTTGATAGCATTGGTCAAGGCAAAAAGATAATTATGATTAGCAAGGTTCGGCCTAATAAACTCCTTATAATATCTTAGCTTTATTTTTCTCTATAGCTCTTTATCATCTCACAACTGATCCCAAAATTTGGAAATAATAACATTTTTAATGTTATCATTATTCTCTCATATGATTTCCTTCTTTATCCCTCAATGGTTGAGTCAAGGCAGGGCACCCTTATGTCAACCTTGCTTGTTGAAGATGCTAGTTTTGGCAAGAATTCCAAGTAGTTTTGGGAAACCTCTTCCATATCGTAAAGCTTTTTATTATACATGAGATACCTAAATATAGCCAAGATTTGGATTTATTTAGAATAAATAAAGTCCTTTTAAATATGTAACTTTTAATATTTTATCTAAAAGAAAGACATATTTAAAAATGATTATTTATGGAGTTACATTCAATTTGGGCTACCAAATCCATAAATTTTTAATTAATATTTTTGAATTTTGATTTGGTTGGAGTGTAAAAAGAAATAAAATAATGATGAAGAGTTGTCGACATCAAATGTTGCAATAGAAAAATTTGGTTGTAGTAGAGGTATTCTTAGAAGCGATATTTATTTTTACAATTAAAATGACTCACAAGCCAAATTTAGATTATGTGCGGAAAGCATTTGACCAATAGAAAACTAAAAATGGTCAATTCTTTAGAATTTTTAACCATGCTTTCTATGTTTGATATTTATTTCTACCTTAAATTCCATCATATACCACTGACATTTCATAATTATTATTGGCAAAGGTTGTTGACCAATGCATAATATTTATCAAAGTCTTCTTTGAAATTTAACTAGATCTTGTGTACATTTTCTATCTTTTGCTTTATTAATTTTTTTATAAATATCAAAATAAATTTAATACTTCCTTTTATATCCTAATTAGTTATAAATATATTTTAAATAGTATTTTGTATGTTGCCATATTTTATTTATAAATATTATTATTTTCAATCTAATAAATATATTTAATTATTTGGAAAGTAAATATTAATTAAATCAATCTTATTTATTATAAAAAAAAGAAATTCTAATAAAAATTTCTTTAAACCGCAAATAACCAATTTTAACTCATTTTTAGTAGTTAATTGTTTTATACCCAACATTTAACTTTATATATATATATATATATATATATATATATATATATATATAAACTTATATACAAAGTAAAATATTAGTTAAAATAAAATAAATATTTAATATTAAAAAACATATTTTAAAAATAATTTTAAATAATTTTAAAACTATTTCTTTTTCAAATAACTAAATATAATCATTAACTTTTTTATCTTATAACTATGGTACATACATAATTTGGGAGTTTTAAAAACAAATTATTTTCAAAATATTAACTAAGCTAAAATATATTTATCCAAATAACATAAATAAATAGGATAAAAATATAAAATTATTTTAAAAACAATTATTATAACATCATAATTAAACCATTGTGTTTTTTTTTTTTAAATTTTTCTTCTGTTTTTTCTAATTTTAGACAAAAACATCTCTTTCCGAGAAACCGATTATAACCATGTTGATGGAAACTGTCAGATGATTTATGGCTGGAAAATTAAAAAGTATTTACTGCTTTCTTATGTTTTTTTGACTGAGATGTTTTATTGCTTGGAAAAGTGAAAAGTAATTACTGCTTTCTTATGTTTTTTGAGGTTTTTTCAACCAAAAAAAAGCAACGCTTTTCAAGATCGTTTCCTAAATCTGACAGTTATGGTCCTTTGTTAAATCTGGCCGTTCCGCTATTTTACTATTTCTCAACGGTGGATGGGTTTGGCTGTGAAGAACTGGATATTTGATAAGGTTCCAAATTATTTTGAGTTTGGTGAATTATGGATAGATCTCAGATGTTTGAAATGGAATTATTTGGCTCGAAGTTGGTTTGGAGTTGATTTTATTTTATCACCAGATTCAGTGACAGAAGATTTAAGTAACAACCAGTAAATTCAGATAAGGGTTGATGATTGTTTAGGATTCGCAGACTCATAACACAGTATAGGGTCGGAGTCGGAGTGAGTTTGTTCATAGCTGCAGTGATTTTGATTTTTGTGGGGGGAGTCGAAACCAGAATCGAGAATAGGTGAATAGATGGACAGTTGAAGTGATTTTGATTTTCTTGTTCTGTCAAGAGATCGAGAATAGGTGAACCGATTCTCAATCAACCGCCTGGGATGCTGATTACGTTCATGCTCGGTGAACAGAAAGAGAATAGGTGAACGGATTCTCACTCAACCACCAGGACGCTGATTAGGATCATCCCAACTGCAGGTAGGTTTCTCTTGTCTTTTGGAGTACAATATGCAGGGTAAACGTACAAATTCGCTGCTAACATAAGATTAGATTATAACAAATTCGATGCTGAGATACAAGAAGCTAAATAAACCTAGTTCAATGGACTTCATTTTGTATTTCTTGAATTATGTAGGATTTATCATTTTGTTTTTCTTGAATTAGGTAGGATTTACCATATTTATTTGACCTCTCTGCTCTCAAACCAAGCGCCAGTTATTTCCTTTTGGTTTTCTGGGCTCTCACACATGCAATAGTTTCTTCTTCGTTTATTTTAGCCGTTGTAATCTTTGTGTCTCATGGAAAGCAATTTTTTTATTTTTCTTAAAATTATCATTTGATCCAGAGGAATAAAAACTTCCATGGACTTCAATTACAGTTACATTTCCTCTCTCAAATCAAACCCCAGTCACATTTCCCCAATCACATTTCCTCTGAGCTCTAGAGTTACTCACAAATATTAGTGAAGTGGATTCCTATTTCCTAAGTTTGGTAAATTTCTAACAATCCATTGCAGAATTTTATACTGTGCATATTTGCAAAGAAGTGCTAGATACAACTGGGTATGGAATAAATTGTCAGTTTATCTTGAATAATCAAAGTATAAGTCAAATCTCTCCCCACACTAACTTTTATTTGATGTTTTTTTAAGTGTACCTTGAGGGTTCACTTATTATATCTAACATGAATATTTTTCTCATTTTAAATTTGTTTTCAAAACAAAAATAGTCAAAATATTCACCAATTAATAAAATATTAAACATCGTGCTTGAAATTTTACAAATCATTCTTGAAATCAGATTCAACCGTTGCACAATAGATCCAAAAGAAATTGGAGAATTTGACTCATTTTAATTATTGGTCTGTTTTTCCAGCTATCTATTAACAACAACGTCAAACGAGAACAAGAGTAGGGTATTCAGCTAATGTAATTGGAGAATTAGATTCATTTTATTTATTAATTTAATTTTCCAGCCATCTATTAAAAACAACCTCAAACTATAACAAGAATGAATAGGGTATTCAGTTCGATTCATAGATGTAGTGTTTATCCCTCTCGCAGCGTTGTTTTCTAGGGAAACCTAATCCGTTCATTTCAGTTTTTCTTTTATTAATTTATTTAAGTTTGTAACTAGTTAGTATTATTAGAGTAGCTTTAGCTTATTTCTAATTTTATTAATTTCATCAATATTTTATTCCATTTAGATCATTTAATTTATTTATTGAATTAGTTTATTTGTTCGAAAATCAGTGGTTTTATTTAATCTGGTTTTTTACATTTTTTATTTCTTTTAAAGTTAAAAATATTAGTTAACTAAATTTAATTTTTCTAAAAACTTAATTTAAATTACTGGATTTTTAAAAATAATTTTCAATTTTATTTTTATATATGTTTTTCATATAAAAAAATATTTTTCGTTTAAATCTTATAACTTATGTTCCATTTTGTTTTTTCATTATTAATGTGGTTAAGTTCAATCTATATTAAATTATATTTTCATACATTTAATTTGTTTTAAATCATTCTTATTATATTTAAACTTTTATTAATAGTGTTTAATTTAATGAGGTTAGGTTAGATTAGGCTAGGCTAGGCTAGGCTAGGTTAGATTATGGTGGATTAGGTTAGGCTAGGTTAAGTTACGCCAGGCTAGGCTCGGCTAGGTTAAGTTAGGCTAGGCTAGGCTTGACTAGGTTAGATTATGGTGGGTAGGCTAGGCTAGGTTTGGCTCATCTAGGGTGAGCTAGGATATGCTAGCCTAGGTTAGGTTAGGCTAGGTTAGGCAATGTTAGGATAGGCTACTCTAGGCTAGGCAATGCTAGGCTAGGTTAGAGTAGGCTAGGTTAAGCCACGATAGGTTAAGCTAGGGTAGGGTAGGGTAGGTTAGGTTAGGCTAGGTTAGGCTACTCTAGGCTAGATTAGGCTAGGTTAGGTTAGGTAAGGCTTGGTTAGGCTATCTTTGGATAGGGTAGACTATGTTAGGATAGGGTAGGCTAGGTTAGGCTACGTTAGGCGACTTTAGGATAAGGTAGGCTAGGTTAGGCTAGGCCAGATTAGGCTAGGTTAGTGTAGGCTAGGTTAGGTTAGGTTAGGCTAAGCTAGGTTAGGCAAGGTTGGGCTAAGTTAGGCTAGGCTACACTAGGCTACACTAGGCTATGCTAGGTTAGAGTAGGATATGTTAGGCTAGGCTCGTATAAAGTATGTTAGAGTAGGATATGCTAGGCTAGGATAGGCTAGAGTAGGCTAGGCTAGGCTACAGTAGGCTAGGTTAGGCTAGGGTAGACTAAGCTACGTTAAGCTATGCTACGTTAGGTTAGGTCAGGCTAGCAATGTCTATGATAGTATAGCATAGGCAAGGCTATGCTAGGTTAGACTACGTTAGGATGGTGAAAGTTAGGCTAGGCTAGGATCGAATAGGCTAGGCTAGGATAGGCTAGCTCACGCTAGGCTAGATTAGAGTAGGCTAGGTTAGGCTAGGCTAGGTTAGGCTTGGTTAGGTAAGGCTAAGTTAGGCTAGGATAGGTTAGGCTTGGTTAGGCTAGTCTAAGGTATTATAGACTAGTTTAAGTTAGTGTTGGTATGTGAGGTTAGGATAAGCTAATTTAGGCAGAGCTAGGCTAGGATAGGCTCGACTAAGCTAGGGTACACTAGGTTAGGCTAGGCTATGCTAGGAAAGGCAAGGCTAGGCTAGGTTAGGCTAGGCAAGGCTATGTTAGGATAGTGTAGGATACATTACGATAGGTTAGGCTAGGTTAGGCTATGTTAGGCTACTTTAGAATAAGGTAGACAAGGCTAGGTTAGGCTAGGCTAGGTTAGGCTAGGCTAAGTTAGGTTAGGCTAGCTTAGGCTAGGCTAGGCAAGGCTAGCTTAGGAAAGGTTAGGGTAGGTTAAGCTGGGATAGACTAGTTTAAGTTAAGGTTGGTAGGTTAGGTTAGGATAAGCTAGGATAGGGTGAGCTAGGCTAGGATAGCCTTGACTAATCTAGGGTAGGCTAGATTACGCTCGGTTATGCTAGGGTAGGCTAGGTTAGTCATTGTTAGGCTACGCTAGGCTAGCCTAGGTGAGGTTAGGTTAGGCAATGCTAGGTTAGGCAAGGTTAGGCTAGGCTAGGCCACGCTAGGCTAGGCTAGAGTATTCAAAGCTAGGTTAGGTTAGGCTAGCCTAGGTTAGAGTATTCGAAGCTAGGCTAGGCTAGGCTAGGCTATTGCACGCTAGGCTAGATTAGGCTAGGATAGGCTAGGCTAGGCTAGGCTAGGTTAAGCTAGGTTAAGCTAGGTTAGACTAGGTTATGTTAGGCTAGGTTAGGCTAGGTTCGGTAAGTCTATAGATCTGAACCTTTCTGCATAATCTATATTTACAGACCTATACGCTAGTTCATCACGGTGAAAGCGTGTATACATGCGGGTTTGGTTCACTAAAAGTGCATATGGAAGATAGGGTTTTCTGAAGTTTGATGGAGAGGTTATCTGTTTATTATTGTTATATTTTTGTTGTCTGTAAATGAAGTCTTCATATAGATCTGAGTTGTTTGAATAATGTATATGCTGCTAAGTTGAATATGTAAAAATCTTATCAATGAGTGATTAAGTATGATTAATGATGTTGACTAAATAAGGGTTTTATAAAATGATGTTGATCTATACGCAGGTTGGTGTGCATGAAAGTGCGTATATCCATAGGTTCAGTAAAGGGTAGTAGTGTATGCATTTAAGGTAATGAATGATGAGGGTTGAAATTCATTCTTCATGTTGATTCTGAAATCTGGGTTTATGACTATGTTCTGGTTACAATGTTCACTGTTCTATTTGAATTTTCAGTTAAGTTTATTAGTGTTGATATTTATGTTGAGTTGAGTTAAATTTGTTTGATCCAGTGTTAAAATTTATGAAGTGTGGTCTGCAGCGGGTCTGAGGATTGAACCATTATGTGTGGAACTGAGAGCTTCTTATGAGTAGAAGCTGGTGTCTTGATCAGGGAATTGTAGCTCACCTCCACTAGAGGTTGGTAAATGAGAGTAGAGGGTTGGATCTCCCTTCCCGTAGTAGCTAGAAAATGAGAGAAGGTTGCCGCCTTCTGCAAGTAGATGTCTCCATATTGATACGAGTCTGCATCAGTACAACATTGTAAGGAGTTTTCCATAAAATAAATATTGAATATAGATATGATAGAAGCGGTGGTTTTCTCCTAAATTGGGTTTCCACATTAAATCGTGGTGTCCATGTGTGATGCTCTTGTGTGATGATTAATTAAGTTATTACTACACTTATTTACTGCTTAAATTTCTGATAGTATGGCCTAAATATTTATTCTGAATGTTTACCTAAACAGTAAAGTTATTTATGTATACGTTAGTTTCTCTTTGGTGCTAAATATTTCTTCTGAACATTTACGTAAATAGTAAATTTATCTGTGTATACGCTATTTTCTCTTTGCAAAGTCGTGTACATATACTGATTGTGCTAATCAAATTTGCATATAGAAAAAAAAAAGGATTGTGATTATTGCAAATACTAAATAAACCCCCCCTCCCCCTCCTCTCAGTATTTTTCCGGACAATATTGAAAATGTTTTTGTAAAAATTATATTTTGTTCCCAAAATATTTAAAAGGACATTCTATTAGGTAGTGGATTATTTTTTGTTAAAAGAAACCAAAGTCTAGTCATACAAATTGTACTAGATAGTTCATAAGTTTACCACCCTGATCAATAAGTAAACAAAAAGTGTATGAATATTATTTGTCAAATTTATTACACACAAATAAACATTCCCAATCCCAATTAGTTTCATATTCTTATTTCCCATTTGTAAACTCTTAAGAATAATTTCCATATAACAGAAAATATAACTCACACTACTCTTGTAGAAAAATATTTAAGATCTCTAACTCCTAAATTCTATTCAAAAGTATATGCTATTGAACATAAGCAGGATCTACAAAATCTTACTATTGTTCAACTTCATGAGATCCTAACTGCATGTGAAATGAGAAAAGGAGGTCCATTTGAAGTCACAGAAGCTGTTTTTAGAGCTGCTGCAAAAGGCAAGGAAATGGAAGAACAGGAAGGATCAAGATATGTTTTAGAAGAATATAACATAAATTTTGTAAAGAAAATATATAACTTGGCACTGGGAGGTTCAGAGGTAAGCTTCCTTTCAAATATTTTTCTTATGGATGAGTTTTCCATTATGCTACTAAATGTCCTCATAAGGATAATCATGAATAGGGAAAGGAATTGAAAAAGGAGATAATAAATGTTTCATCAATAGAGAAACTTATTATACTCATGAATTTAGTTATGTTCTATCAAATAGTGAAGAAGGAGAATCTCATCAAGGTATTAGACTACTCATGGCATTTGAAAAGAAAACTAGTGAGACAAAAGATATATTTATGGATGCTTTAAGAGAAAATGATTTTGTTGAAGATATCAATAAAATAAAAATATATTTGGAAGAAAATAAAATGGCCATAGATACTCTAAAGAATCAGTTTATAGAAAAAGAGAATCACAATGAGAAACTAGAATGTGAAATAGTAAGTCTAAGAAAGGAAATTGAGAAAGTGAAAACCTTAAATCTTATATTTTCTAAAGAATCTGAAACTTTAGATGAAATTGTCAAGACTCAATGCTCTCCTCTTGTAAAGAGAGGTGTTGGATATATCGGATAATATTCTCAATATTCAACACCAAGCTATCTAAATGCAGCTCAAGTGAGCCAACAACATTTCATTACTCAGCAAAAGAACAAAGAGAATACCCAGGTAAAGCACGACCACTTCAATTCAAGGATGAAAAATAAGAGAAGTAACAATCAGCAGGTAAACATCAATTGAAGATTCCATGATCACAAAAATTTCTTCTTTAATGGAAATTTTTTCTCATGTCATAATTTTTTTCATAAAGCTTCTCAATGTGTTGCACACAAAACCATCATTAGTAGAGAAGAAAAAAAAGAAAATAAATGATACTGAAATAAAGAAGAATAATTATACCAAATTTTCTCCTCTTCAAAATTAAATTGAATGTTCTTATTGCAGTAACTTTGTACATGAAGAATCTGAATGCATGAGCAAAATTCAGCCAAAAGTGCATATACTCTGAAACTCCAAGGTGTGGAAAAAGGACTTATAGGTTGAAAATTGTGACATAGATTTACTTGGATAAGGGGAATAAAACCAATGGTACATTGATAATGGATGCTAAAAACACATGATAGGTGATAAAAATAAACTCCTTTGATACAATGCATTACAGAAGGAAAATAATGTTACTTTTGGAAATGACTCTCCTTCTGTCATTAAGGGTAAAGGTTTTCTTTTTCTAAAAGAAAAGGTGAAAGATAAAAATGTTATGTATGTGGATGGATTAAAGCAGAACCTGTTGAGTGTGAGTCAAATGTGTGATCAAGGAAATGAAGTTGACTTTAGTTCAAAATAATGTGTAGTACGTGAACTTGACACATGAAAAACGGTAATAAAAGGAACTAGAACACCAATAAATTTGAATATATTGAAAGGTGGCCAAGAGTAGTGCTACTAGGTAAATCTACGGAAAATCGGTTATGGCACAAAAGGCTGGGACATTTGAGCTTCTCTGAAATAAGCAAATCTAGCAGACTCAAATTTTTTTGTGATCTACCCAACATCACTTTTCCTGAAAGTACCATATGAAAATCATGCCAATTTGGTAAGAAAATAAGGGCAAAATTCAACATGAAAGAAGGATCAGAACATAAGCCTCTTGAACTTATACATAATGATATATGTGGTCCTGTATGGAAAAAGTCACCTCATGGAGAACAATACTATATTCTATTTATTTATGAATTTTATAGAATGTGTTGGATCAGTTTACTAAAACATAAAGATGAATAATTTGAAAAATTCAATATCTTCAAAGCTTTGGATGAAAATGAATTAGATCTAAAAATCAAATGTCTTACATCTGAATGAGGGGGAGAATATATATCAAATGAATTCTTTGATTTCTGTGAAAATTATGGCATAAAAAGATATTTTTTTTGTAGCTAGAATTCCACAACAAAATGGTGTGGCAGAGAGAATGAATAGAATAGTTCAACAGATGGCTCATGCTATTCTTGATGAATCTGGAACTCCCGATACCCTTTGGAGATAAGTAGCACATATTGCAGTAAATATTCTCAACAAGGCTCATGTTCGTGTGAACTGTGAGAAAACTCCTTATGAGCTCTGGTATGGTAATCTTCCCACTATGAAACATTTTAGAATTTTTTGAAGCAAATGTTTTATCAAGAACAATGATGAAAAACATGGTAAGTTTGAGCCTAGAGCAGATGAAGGAATATTTTTTGGTCATACTTCTAGAAGTAAAGGATATAAATGTTACAATAAAAGACTTCAGAACATTGTTGAATGTATTGATGTTGTAATTGATGTGTCTCTCACCGCTCCTAAAAGGGAAATAAAAACAAAAAATGAAGATGGTGATGATGTATATTTTCCCTGATCAAATAATCATAATATAGAAGGAGAACCCAATGAAGCACCACAAGAAGATGTATCAGAAAAGGCTCCATATAGGTATGTTGAAAACAATCATCCAGAATCTCAAATTCTGGGAGAAAAGGGATCAGGCGTCCAAACAAGAAGAACTCTTGTAGGATCCCCTATCTATCTGGCATTATTATCCACTATTGAAGCATAGAATGTAAATCAAGCTAGTAAAGATGAAAGTTAGATGATTCCAAGCTAATCCAGAAGACTCACACCTTCAGGTTGTAAAAATAATATTCAAATATCTACAAGGGAATCAAGACTTTGGTCTATGGTATCCAAAGAATGTTGATCTCACTCTTCATTCTTACGTAGATGCGGACTGAGCTGGAAATGTTTGTGATCGAAAAAGAACTAATGGTAGGCCATTCTATATGGGGCCTCGATTAGTATCTTGGTTCAGCAAGAAACAAATTTTTATTTTCTTACCTATAGTAGAAGCAGAATATGTGGTTGTCGCATCATGTTGCACACAACTTCTTTGGATGATTAAGAGATTACAAGATATTCAAATCAAATTCTCACCTCCCATATCCATCCTATCTGATAATACAAGTGCCATCAGCATCCCAAAGCATCCTATTTTCATTCCAAGACCAAGAACATTCCTATCAGGTACCACTTCTTTTGAGAACAAATTCTTGAAAAAAAGGTCAAATTACAGTTTGTTCCCTCCAAAGAACATGTTGCCGAAATATTTACTAAAAATCTTCCCAGGGAAGCATTCAAATATCTCAGACAGAAGCTGGGAGTTATCTCTATCTCTTTTATTTCTTCTTAATTAAAAAATATTAAATTCGATATGCTCATTACATGTAGGTGAATCACATGTATACATGTGTTTCTATGCATAAAACCATGTATGTTTTTTGCTGATAGAAATTCTATGGGTATGCTTTCAAGAAATTCTATAGGTCAGCTTTTAGAACAATCTATGGTGTTGTTGGGTAAAATCTGCTATTTTGGTACTCATGCACACGTTTAAGGGGATCATTTTCCTTGCTGAAAAGAGTGCATTGTTGGCACTATGTTGGTTGTTATTATGATCTCCTTTTTGAGATTCTTTGGTCCTGGCTATAAAAAGTCATATTTTTAAATTGATATAAAGGTCATGTTGAGACCTTTGATGTAAATATTCTCATGTTTAATTTAATAAACTCACTTGGTTGCGTATTTGAGTCAATATGTAAATCCATTCAGCTCTATCCTTAATGTAATTTTGTGTCCTTGGTGAAAGGAAAGGTCATACTTTGTTGAGTTAAAGAGTCATTGAAAATATGAAGCTTCCACATGTTCTCAGGGGGAGAAAATGTCATCTCTTTTCTCTTGATGTCAAAAGGGGAGAGTATTTGGTGTTTGAATTAAGCTCCATGTATCTACAGGTTGTGGTGATCAAACATCAACATGGTTTCCATCAAGTCCAAAGGGTGATATTGTTGGCAATATGATTTTTGTGGTTGCATATGTTTTCCTTGATGGCAACTCTCTTGCAAATATTGAAGTATATGTCTTCTAGGGAAGCACAATAGGTTGCAGAAGGTATAACAGATGAAATGTGTCAAGTCCAGTAGAAGATGGTTAATATTCATAATTGAGGGTTCTATACATGGATTTGTATAGACCAAGTCGCGTATACACGTGGACAAAAATGATCCAAGTTGCGTATGCCTTTTGCACTCTAAAATTATAAATACCGAGGTGTATTACCATGGTTTTAGCCCACAATATTGAGCACAGTGTCGTCCATTTGATCTCGTCCAAAATACCATCTGCATTTATGTGCTTTTGTCTCATGGTATTTAAAAAAGGCTAAACCTATATATTGAAGTATATTTGCATGAAATGGGTTCTATTTATTTGTAGCTCTGAAATTATGCTGCACTCATGGACACAATAATGGATAAGGATCTCTAGAATTGAAATGACCATGTACTTACTGATCTATTGATGAGATGGTTTAATTTGTGATCCGATGCATGTTTGCTAAGGAAGTGTGAAGAAATCTGGGTAAGTCTATAGATCTGAACCTTTCTGCACAATCTATATTTACAGATCTATATGATGGTTCATCACAGTGAAAGTGTGTATACATACGGTTTGGTTCAGTAAAAGCGCATATGGAAGATAGGGTTTTCTGAAGCTTGATGGAGAGGTTATCGATTTATTATTGTTATATTTCTGTTGTCTGTAAATGAATTCTTCGTATAGATCTAGGTTGTTTGAATAATGTATATGTTGCTAAGTTTAATATGTACAAATCTTATCAATGAGTGATTAATTATGATTAATGATGCTGACTAAATAAGGGTTTTATAAAATGATGTTGATCTATATGCAGGTTGGTGTGTATGAAAGTTCATATATACAAAGGTTCAGTAAAGGTAAGTAGTGTATGCATTTAAGATAATGAATGATCAGGGTTGAAATTCATTCTACATGTTCATTTTGAAATCTCGGTTTATTATTGTGTTCTGGTTAGAGTGTTCACTATTCTATTTGAATTTTGGGTTAAGTTTAGTAGTGTTGATCTTGACGCTGAGTTGAGTTAAAGTTGTTGGATCCAGTGTGAAAATTTATGAAGCGTGGTCTGTAGTAGGTCTGAGGGTTGAACCATTTAGTGTCGAAGTAGAAGCTTCCTATGAGTAGAAGCTGGTGTTTTGATCAGGGAGTTGTAGCTCCCTTCCACTAGAGGTTGGTAAATGAGAGCAGGGGGTTGGAGCTCCCTTACCATAGTATTTGGAGAGCGAGAGAAGGTTGCAGCCTTCTACAAGTGGACACCTCCATACTGATACGAGTATGCATTAGTACAACATTATAAGGAGTTTTCCATATAGTAAATATTGAATATAGATATGGCATCAGCAGTGCTTTTCTCCTGAATTGGGTTTCCAGATTAAATCATTGTGTTCATGTGTGATGCTCTTGTGTGATCATTAATTAAGTCATTACTGCACTTATTTACTGCTTAACTTTCTGATAGTATGGGCTAAAGATTTTTTCTGAATGTTTACCTAAATAGTAAAGTTATCTATGTATACGCTACTTTCTCTTTGGTGCTAAAGATTTCTTCTGAACATTTACGTAAACAATAAATTTATCTGTGTATACGCTATTTTCTCTTTGTAAAATTGCGTACATACACTGATTGTGCTAATAAAATTTGCATATAAAAATAAAAAAAGAGAAAAGAAAAAGCTTTGTGATTATTGCAAATACTGATTAAGCCCCACCTCCCCCCTCCTCTTAGTATTTTTCCCAACAATATTGAAATTATTTTGGTAAAAATTATATTTTGTTCCCAAAAGCTTTAAAAGGATGTTATATTAGGTAGTGGATTATGTTTTGTTAAAAGAAACTGAAGCCTATTCATAAAAATTGTACCAGACAGTTCATAAGTTTACCACCCCGATCAATAACTAAACGAAATGTGTATGAATTTTATCTGTCAAATTTAATACACATCAATAAACATTCCCAATCCCAATTAGTTTCACGTTTTTATTTCCCATTCTTAAACTCTTAAGAATAATTTCCATATAACTCAATTAAAGCATAAGCAAGTAAAATTTAAATTATTTATATTTTATTTCAATATATTTTCTAAATTTTAACATTTTTTCATTAATTAATTAAATAAAAATTAGTTATATTTTAGAAAAAGATGGTGGTGGTGAGCTTCCACTTCAACTTTCATGAAAATGATTTCTTATCTTCAACAACATTCATTTCTTGATAGCATTGGTCAAGGAAAAAAGATAATTATGATTAGCAAGGTTCAACCTAATAAACTCCATATAATATCTTAGCTTTATTTTTCTCTATAGCTCTTTATCATCGCACAACTGATCCCAAAATTTGGAAATAGTCACATTTTTAATGTTATCATTATTCTCTCATATCATTTCCTTCTTTATCCCTCAATGGTTGAGCCAAGGTAGGGCACACTTATGTCAACCTTGCTTGTTGGAGATGCTAGTTTTGGCAATAATTCCAAGTAGTTTTGGGAAACCTCTTAGATTCCATATTTTAAAGCTTTTTCTTATACATGAGATACCTAAATATAGCCATGATTTGGATTTATTTAGAATAAATAAAGTCCTTTTAAATATGTAACTTTTAATATTTTATCTAAAAGAAACACATATTTAAAAATGATTATTTATGGAGTTTCTTTCAATTTGGGCTACCAAATCCATAAATTTTTAATTAATATTTCTGGATTTTGATTTGGTTGGAGTGTAAAAAGAAATAAAATAATGATGAAGAGTTGTCGACATCAAATGTTGCAATAGAACAATTTGGTTGTAGTAGAGGTATTCTTAGAAGCTATATTTATTTTTACTATTAAAATGACTCACAAGCCAAATTTAGATTGTGTGCGGAAAGCATTTGACCAAAGGAAAACTAAAAATGATCAATTCTTTAGAATTTTTAACCATGCTTTGTATGTTTGATATTTATTTCTACCTTAAATTCCATCATATACCACTAACATTTCATAATTATTATTGGAAATGGTTACTGACCAATGCATAATATTTATCAAAGACTTCTTTGAAATTTTACTAGATCCTCTATACATTTGCTACCTTTTGCTTGATTAATTTTTTTATAAATATCAAAATAAATTTAATACTTCCTTTTATATCCTAGTTAGTTATAAATATATTTTAAATGGTATTTTGTATGTTGCCATATTTTATTTATAAATATTATTATTTGCAATATAATAGACATATTTAATTATTTGGAAAGTAAATTGTTAAACACCATGTTGAAACACACACATGGTATATGAGAAAGAAGAATGCACACACACAATAGAAACAACACACAATGAAAGATAAGCGTGAGGCTTTCTTATTTTTCCATTATACATGATGTACATTTATAATACAATGGTGTGACTCTTGGTTTCACATTCCAAGGTCACTTGGACTCCATTGTGACTTTTCATATTCCACACCTACCCATGTAGGATTAGGTGTTCCAACATCCCCCCTTAATCCGAAGGGGTGTGTGTGAGTCCAAGAAAAGAGTTGTAATACAAATCTGCAAAGTATACATGGCAGCACTTGGGCTGAATCAACTCTCTGAAATGTTGGAAAAAAAGAGGTGGTTTTAGGATGACCACAAACACTGGAACGCAAAACTTGTTGCAGTTCCCGGAACTCTTCCAAAACTGGCAAGAAGCTGAAGGCTTCTGCTAGAGGAATTGTCCCTCATAAAAAGGGGAGACCTTCGACCTAAAAGAAGGGAGGTCTACTACCTGTGGTGGTTTTAGGTTGTCCACCAACCAAAGATGATGGTTTTAGGTTATCCACCAACCGAAAATGATGGTTTTAGGTTATCCACCAACCAAAGATGATGGTTTTAGGTTATCTACCAACCGAAAATGATGGTTTTAGGTTATCCACCAACCGAAGGTATGCTCATGGGCATCCGTGTCTCTGGCTACATCTCTGAATCCGCAATGACGAATTGTGGCTCAGGCTCGCTTGAACTGCTGGCTACAACTCTGAACATGGAATGAGAGATTGTGGCTCAGGCTCGCTTGATCTGTCGTCGAAGCTTGTACATGACCACCATTTTCCCCCCTGTCAGGGACAAGGTGAGGTGATGGCGAAAACTCAACTACAAGTTTGCTCAATATGCGTGAACAAGTTCTAACATGTGTCGTAAACATCTTCTTGGCTGTTGATGCCCATTGCCAAGAAGCGATCCATCCAAGATGAATCTTGGTTCTTGCAGGAGGCTTGTTTCTGAAGCATCTGTCTGAAGAATGAGTGTGTCGACCACAGTGCTTACATGGATGACGATCAAAACAATGATCTTTCATATGACCAACTCGATCACAATGTTGGCATTTCTCAATCTGTTGTTGTTGTGGAAGTGGAGCAGGATCTGGAACAGCTGCAGGTGAACTGTCATACAAGAATCTGGCACTCTGAAATATGATGGGCTTTGTGTAGTCTGGAATATGAAAGGACACATCCTTGTCATATCCAAGACCAGTTCGGTGCTTGTTGTGGACAAGCTCTTCCCAAGTTCTGATGATGGGCTTGAGAAGTGCAGGCTGAGTTGCTGCATCTGCATGAAAATCTGCTCTAGTACAAAGAACTGAATGGGAATCAACTGGAACTTTACCTTCTTTCTTCTGATGAGAGTCCTTCACAATCTTCTGAACAGAAACAGGTTCAGAATGGTGACTCTTTTGCTGAAGTTCGTCTCGCTGAAGTTGAGATTCCAACTGTAAAAACTCAATCTTTTCATGTGCATCTAGCAAACAACTCTGAATGTTACATAGAGCATCCTTGCTCATTTTTATCACATCATCAACATTTGAATGAATGAGGTCATTCAACAACATTAATACCTCATTGATTTTAGTCATTTCAACAACTTAGGCTCAAAAATGAAGGGTGTCGTCTACAACCGAAAATGCACCCGTTTACAACGTGATTCCTTTCAAACAAATACGAATGACTCCAAGGAATTCTCAAGGTACAAAGTGTGCTCCTCAAATGATGGAGGAAAATCAACAATTACATCAACAACTCAAATACTGATTGCAACTATGAAGAAGCAATACAATGTCAATACAATATTTCTGCAAAAATGTGCAGCAAAAGCAATGTGCAAGAAGCCTTGGGGCAGCTGATTTCTCTTCTTCAAATAGTTGTTTTAAATGATGAAAAACTTGTCTTCAAATGTGAAATTCTTCAAAAAAAATCACCCTTCAATGCCACAAATCACAATGTAAAATCTGCAATTTTCTTGTCATTTCTTCTTCCTTCTAGATGTTCAAGTCTTCTCTCTCCTTTCTCTCTCTCTGCTGTTTTTTTTTTTTAATTAATTAAAAATTAATTAAAAAAAAAGTGGGAATAATTAAAAATGTGGGGGAATTTAAAAAATGGGAGAAGGGATTTTAGAATATGAGAAGGTGAATATTAAAAAAGCGGTTATTAATGATATGGGAGAAAAATTTATTGGGATGGGACGTATTATATAAAGTTTATTAAAAAAAAAATGGGGAGGGGATTATTAAAGTAAATGGGATTATTAAATTAAGGGAAAAGGGGCTTTAGTAAAAAAAGAGGGGGATTAATTTTAAAAGGGAATGGAGAGGAATCGAATTAATGGAATGTGGATTTAATTTAATATATATAACATGGTGGGGATTAATAAATGGAGGGGCATTATTAATAAAGCGGAGGGCATATATAAAAATTTTTAAAACGAATTATGATTTGAGAGATGTATTGTAATGAAGAGGGGCCGAAAGATTTAAATAATGGAGTGATATGAAGAATTGGGGGAGGTGTAGGCGGTATTTTAAAAATTTTGAAAAAGTCAAATTAAAAGTGGAGGGAGGCCGAAAGGCCGTGGAGGAGATAGGGAGCGATAACAGTGAGGGGAAGGCGAAGGGTTGCAGGGGAAGTAGTGGAGAAGGGATGAAGGCGGAGTGATAAGCGTCGATTGTGATATGAAAGTGGCATGGGTAGTGCTGGTTGAGAGCGGCCAAGTAAGGGAAGAGCAGTGTATTGCGGTTTGAAGTGACTGTAAGGTCCAATGTAATGGGAAACGGAGACGGGATGTTTGCAGAGGGTAGGGGAGTGGCGTAGGGGCGGTAAGTTGTTGAGGGTCGATTGATGAGCTGTGTATGGAAAGGGAGGCCTGTGAGTAAGGTATGAGGTGATGAAACGAGTTGTAGCAGTGAGCAGGGTGTTTGCAAAAGGCCGCAGGTTGGGTAGGAAGGAGTGAATGGCGTAAGGGAGGTTTTGTCTGCAGAGCGATAGCTGTAAGGAAGGGGCGCGTGTGTGAAGAGGAGGGTCGATGTGTTCGACTGGGGTGAGGGCCGGTTGCAGAGCGATGGTTTGGGCGATGAGTGATGAGGCCTGTAAGGTAGGGAGAGCGAATGTGAGGTCTGCGTATAGCAGTGTAGTGCGTTGGAGAGTGTATGCAGAGTTTTGGAATGGGTCGAGAGCTCGAAGGTAGGGTAGATAGCAGAGTGCGTAGGGGAAGGGAAGAATGAATCGATTTTTTTTTTTGTTTTTTGTTTTTTTTTGTTTTTTAATTAAAACAGCATAGAGCACAGATATTCTAGAATTGCAGAAAGAAGCAGAAAATTGCAGTCCAGAAGCTCAGAAATTTTCAATGAAAACCCCAAAATTTTCAGAATATTATAGCAGCAAAAAGTCCAGTAGAAACTCAGAATTCTTTTGCAGTGAAACCAAAAACTTCTTCAAAAACCCTCTTTAAACAACGTTTTCCAGCAACTCTTTAAAATGCAGAATAAAGGCAGAAATTGCAAGCAAAATAAGAAGTGAGAAAACCTTCAGATGGGCAGTGCTGCCTTTCCTTCAAAACCAATTCTGAATGCTGCCAATTTTTGAATGCTGCTCCTTCTCCAAAACCACTTTCTGAATGTGGCAAAAAGACTGCTACAAACACTTGAGTGCTGCAAAAAATGTCAAGAATTTTTGCAGATATGCAAGGCCATAAACATAAATGGCTCATTCAAAGTGGAGCAAGGCCAGAAATCGCCCGATCTGATACCATGTTAAACACCATGTTGAAACACACACATGGTGTATGAGAAAGAAGAATGCACACACACAATAGAAACAACACACAATGAAAGATAAGCGTGAGGCTTTCTTATTTTTCCATTATACATGATGTACATTTATAATACAATGGTGTGACTTTTGGTTTCACATTCCAATGTCACTTGGACTCCATTGTGACTTTTCATATTCCACACCTACCCATGTAGGATTAGGTGTTCCAACATAAATATTAATTATATCAATCTTATTTACTATAAAAAAAAGACAAATTCTAATAAAAATTTCTTTAAACTACTAATAACCAATTTTCACTCATTTTTAGTAGTTAATTGTTTTATACCCAGCATATATATATATATATGTATATATATATATATTCAAAAAGTAAAATATTAGTTAAAATAAATTAAATATTTAATATTAAAAAACATAATTTTTAATTTTTTTTTACAATTATAAATAATTTTAGTAACTATTTCTTTTTCAAATAACTAAATATAATGATTAACTTTTTTATCTTATTACTACCGTACATACATAATTTGGGAATTTTAAAAATAAATTATTTTCAAAATATTAACTAAGCTAAAATATATTTATCCAAATAACATAAATAAATAGGATAAAAATATAAAATTATTTTAAAAACAATTATCATAACATCATAATTAAACCATTGTGTTTTTTTTTTAAATTTTGCAGCTTTTTCTAATTTTAGACAAAAAAATCTCTTTCCAAGAAACCGGCTATAACCACGTTGATAGAATCTGTCAGATGTTTTATTGCTGGAAAAGTAAAAAGTCTTTCCTGCTTTCATATGTTTTTTTGAATGAGATGTTTTATTGCTTGGAAAAGTAAAAAGTAATTACTGCTTTCTTATGTTTTTTGAGGAGTTTTCAAAAAAACAAAAACACCGCTTTTCAAGATCCTTTCCTAAATCTGACCGTTATTCTCCTTTGTTAAATCTGGTCGTTCCGCTATTTTACTATTTCTCAACGGTGGATGGGTTTGGCTGTGAAGAACTAGATATTTGATAAGGTTCCAAATTATTTTGAGTCTGATGAATTATGGAAAGTTGTCGTTATTTGGGTCGAAGTTGGTTTAGTGTTGATTTTATTTTGTGGGAGACCAGAATCACCAGATTTAGTGGCAGAATATTTATTTATTTAGGATTGAAGTAACCACCCGTAAATTCAGATAAGGGTTGATGATTGTTTAGGATTCGCAGACTCAGAACACAGTATCGGGTCGGAGTAGGAGTCAGTTTGTTCGTAGTTGAAGTGATTTTGATTTTCTTGGGGGAGTCGAAACCAGAATCTGGGACAGTTTCAGTGATTTTGATTTTCTTGTTCTGTCAACAGATCGAGAATAGGTGAACCGATTCTCAGTCAACCACCTGGGATGCTGATTACGTTCTTGCTCTATGAACAGATAGAGAATAGGTGAACGGATTCTCACTCAATCGCCAGGACGCTGATTAGGTTCATCCCAACTACAGGTAGGTTTCTCTTGTCTTTTGGAGTTCAGTATGCAGGGTAATCTTTCTATCTAATTGACAGCAACTGTTTGATTTTTCTTAAAATTATCATTTGATCCAGAGGAATAAAAACTTCCATGGACTTCAATTACAGTTACATTTCCTCTCTCAAATCAAACCCCAATAACATTTCCTCTGAGCTCTAGAGTTACTCGCAAATATTAGTGAAGTGGGTTCCTATTTCCTAAGTTTGGTAAATTTCTAACAATCCACTGAAGTGCTAGATACAACTGGGTATGGAATAAATTGTCAGTTTATCTAGAATAATCGAAGTATAAGTCAAAGCTCTCCCCACATTGACTTTTATTTGATGTTTTTTAAGTGTACCGTGAGGATTCAGTTATTATATCTAACATGAATATTTTTCTAATTTTAAATTTCTTTTCCAAACAAAAATAGTCAGAATATTCACCAATTAATAAAATATTAAACATCGTACTTGAAATTTTACAAATCATTATTGAAATCAAATTGAACGGTTGCACAATAGATCTAGAAGAAATTGGAGAATTTGATTCAATTTAATTATTGATCTGCTTTTCCAGCCATCCATTAACAACAACGTTAAACGAGAACAAGAATAGGGTATTCAGCTAATGAAATTGGTGAATTGGATTCATTTTATTTATTAATTTGATTTTCCAGTAATCTATTAACAACAACCTCAAACTATAACAAGAATGAATAGGGTATTCAGTTTATAAGTTTATTAGAATGAATTTATTTAAGTTTGTAACTAGTTAGTATTATTACAGTAGCAGCTTTAGCTGATTTCTAATTTTATTCGGTTCAGATTATTTAATTTATTTATTGAATTAGTTTATTTATCTGAAAAATAGTGGTTTTATTTAAATTGGTTTTTTACATTTTTTATTTCTTTTAAAGTTAAAAATATTAGTTAACTAAATTTAATTTTTCTAAAAACTTAATTTAAATTATTGGATTTTTAAAAATAATTTTACATTTTCTTTTTATATATGTTTTTCATATAAAAATATATTTTTTATTTATATCTTATAATTTATGTTCCATTTTGATTTTACATTATTAATGTGGTTAAGTTCAATCTATATTAAATTATATTTTGATACATTTAATTTATTTTAAATCATTCTTATTATATTTAAACTTTATTAATAGTGTTTAATTTAATGACGTTTTGTTAGGTTAGGCTAGGCTAGGCTAGGCTAGGCTAGATTATGGTGGATTAGGTTAGGCTAGGTTAGGCTAGGTTAGGAGAGGCTATGCTAGGCTAGGTAATGCTAGGCTAGGTTAGAGTAGGCTAGGTTAAGCCACGATAGGTTAAGCTAGGGTAGGGTAGGGTAGGGTAGGTTAGGGTAGGTAAGGCTAGGTTAGGCTAGGCTAGGCTAGATTAGGCTAGGTTAGGTTAGGTAAGGCCTGTTTAGGCTATGTTTGGATAGGGTATACTATGTTAGGATAGGGTAGGCTAGGTTAGGCTAGGGTAGGCGCCTTTAGGATAAGATAGGCTAGGTTAGGCTAGGCTAGATTAGGCTAGGTTAGGGTAGGCTAGGTTAGGTTAGGTTAGGCTAAGCTAGGTTAGGCAAGGTTGGGGTAAGTTAGGCTAGGCAAGGCTAGGCTATGCTATGCTAGGCTAGGCTAGACTACGCTAGGCTATGCTAGGTTAGAGTAGGATATGTTAGGCTAGGCTCGCATAAAGTATGTTAGAGTAGGATATGCTAGGCTAGGATAGGCTAGAGTAGGCTAGGCTAGGCTATAGTAGGCTAGGTTAGGCTAGGGTAGACTAGGCTATGTTAAGCTACGCTATGTTAGGTTAGGTTAGGCTAGGAAAGTCTAGGATAGTATAGCATAGGCAAGGCAAGGCTAGGATAGGCTAGGTTAGGTTATTGAAGGTTAGGCTAGGCTAGGCTAGCTCAGGCTAGGCTATATTAGAGTAGGCTAGGCTAGATTAGAGTGGGCTAGGTTAGTTTACGTTAGGTTAGATTAGGCTAGGTTAGGCTAGTTTAGGGTAGACTAGGTTAGATTAGGCTAGGCTAGGTTAGATTGGACAAGGGTAGGCTATGGTAGGCTAGTGTAGGATAGGGTATGCTAGGCTAGGCTAGGTTAGGCTAGGTTAGATTAGGCTAGGTTAGGCTATGTTAGGCGGGGTTAGGTTAGGTTAGGTTAGGCAACACCACGCTAGGATAGGTAGGTTAGTCTAGGATAGTCAAGGTTAGGCTAGGCTAGCCTAGGATAGGCTAGGTTATGCTTGGTTAGACTAGGTTGGGCTAGGTTAGGATAGGCTAGTTTAAGCAAGCCTAGGCTAGGTTTGGTTGCGTTAGGGTAGGTTAGGGTAGGTTAGGATAGGTTAGGTTAGGGTTTTTTAGGGTAAGTTAGGCTAGGCTAGGTTAGGCTACGTTAGGATAGGTTAAGGTAGGCTAGACTAGTTTAAGTTACGATTGGTAGGTTAGGCTAGGATAAGCTAAGCTAGGTTAAGATAGGCGAGGATATGCTCGACTAGGCTACAGTAGGCTAGGTTAGGCTTCGATAGGCTAGGGTAGGCTAGGATAAGTTAGACTAGGTTAGGTTAGGTTAGGACAGGTTAGGCATTGTTAGTCCAGGCTAGGCTAGGCTAGGCTAGAGTATTTGAAGCTAGGTTAGGTTAGGTTAGGCTAGGGTATGCGTGCCTAGGCTAGGCTAAGTTAGGCTAGGTGAGGTTAGGCAAGGTTAGGCTATGCTAGGCTACGCTAGAGTATTCAAAGCTAGGTTAGGTTAGGCTAGGGTAGGCTAGACTCTTACCCGCTAGGCTAGGGTAGGTTAGGTTAGCCTGGGCTAGGCTAGCCTAGGTTAGGCTAAGCTAGGCTAGGTTAGGCTAGGTTACGTTAGGCTAGCTTAGTCTTGACTAGGCTAGGTTTGATAAGGCTAGGTTAGGCTAGACTAGGTAAGGCGAGTCTAGGTTTGATTAGGCTAGGTTAGGCTAGGCTCGATAAGGATAGGTTATGCTAGAATAGGTTAGGCGAGGCTATGTTCAATAAGACTAGGTTCGATAAGGCTAGGTTAGGCTAGAATAGGTTAGGCGAGGCTATGTTCAATAAGACTAGGTTTGATAAGGCTAGGTTAGGCTAGGTTAGGTTAAGTGAGGGTAGGTTTGGTAAGGCTAGGTTAGGCTAGAGTAGCTTAGGTGAGGCAAGGTTAGGTTAGCCTAGGTCACACTAGATTAGGGTAGTGTAGGATAGGTTAGGATAGGCTAGACTAGGCTATGTTAGGCTAGAGTAGGTTAGGTTAGGCTAGGCTAGGCTAGGCAAGGCTATGTTAAGATAGGGTAGTATACATTACAATAGGTTAGGCTAGGTTAGGCTACATTAGGATAAGGAAGGCAAGGTTAGGCTAGGCTAGATAGGGCTTGGTTAGGTTAGGCTAAGTTAGGCTAGGATAGGTTAGGTTAGGTTAGGCTAGGCTAAGGTATTATAGACTAGTTTAGGTTAGTGTTAGTAGGTGAGGTTAGGATAATCTAGGCTAGGCAGAGCTAGGCTAGGATAGGCAAGAATAAGCTAGGGTATGCTAGCTTAGGCTAGCTTACGGTAGGCTAGGCAAGGTAAGGCTAGGCTAGGCTGGGCTGGGCTAGAAAAGGCTACCTTAGGATAGGGTAGGATACGTTACGATAGGTTAGGCTACGTTAGGCTATGTTAGGCTACTTTAGGATAAGTTAAGAAAGGTTAGGTTAGGCTGGGCTAAGTTAGGCTAGCCTAGGTTAGGCTAGGCTAGGCTAGGCTAGCTTAGGCTAGGTTAGGGTAGGCCAAGGTAGGATAGACTAGTTTAAGTTAAGGTTGGTAGGTTAGGCTAGGATAAGCTAGGCTAGGGTGAGCTAGGCTATGATAGGCTTGACTAAGCTAGGGTAGGCTAGATTACGCTCGGTTATGCTAGAGTAGGCTAGGTTAGTCATTGTTAGGCTAGGCAAAGTTAAGCTAGGTGAGGTTAGGTTAGGCAATGTTAGGTTAGAAAAGGTTAGGCTAGGCTCAGCTAGGCTAGAGTATTCAAAGCTAGGTTAGGTTAGACTAGCCTAGGTTAGGTTAGGTTAGGCTAGGCTAGGCTAGGTTAGGTTAAGCTAGGTTAAGCTAGGTTAGACTAGGTTAGACTAGGCTACGTTAAGCTAGGTTAGGCTAGGTTCGGTAAGTCTAGGTTAGGCACGACTAGGTTAGGCGAGGCTAGGTTAGGTTACCCTAGGTCACGCTAGATTAGGGTAGGGTAAGATAGGCCAGGCTAGGTTATTCTAGACTAGGTTAGGTTAGGTTAGGCTCGGCTAGGCTAGGAAAGGCTATGTTAGGATAGGGTAGTATACATTACGATACGTTAGGCTAGGTTAGGCTATGTTAGGCTACATTAGGATAAGGTAGGAGAGGTTAGGCTAGGCTATACTAGGCTTGGTTAGGTTAGGTTAAGTTAGGCTAGGTTAGGCTGGGATAAGGTACTATAGACTAGTTTAAGTTAGGGTTGGTAGGTTAGGCTAGGATAAGCTAGGTTAGGCAGAGCTAGGCTAGGATAGGCTCGACTAAGCTAGGGTACGCTAGCTTAGGCTAGGATAGGATAGGCTGGGCTAGGCTAGCCTACGTTAGGCTAGGCAAGGCTATGTTAGGATAGGGTAGGATAAGTTACAATATGTTAGGCTATGTTAGGCTATGTTAGACTACTTTAGGATAAGGTAGGCAAGGTTAGGTTAGGTTACGCTAGGCTAAGTGAAGCTAGGCTAGGTTAGGCTAGGCTAGGTTAGGCTAGGCTAGCCTAGGCTAAGCTAGCTTAGGCTAGGTTAGGCTAGGTTAAGGTAGGATAGACTAGTTTAAGTTAGGGTTGGTAGGTTAGGCTACGATAAGCTAGGTTAGGGTGAGCTAGGCTAGGATAGGCTCAACTAAGATAGGGTAGGCTAGATTAGCCTAGGTTATGTTAGGGTAGGCTAGGTTAGTCATTGTTAGGCTAGGCTAGTCTAGCCTAGGCTTGGTTAAGTTAGCCTAGGTGAGGCTAGGTTAGGCAATGCTAGGTTAGGCAAGGTTAGGCTAAGCTAGGCTAGGCTGGGCTAGGCTAGGATAGAGCATTCGAGGCTAGGTTAGGTTAGGCTAGCCTAGGTTAGACTATTCGAAGCTAGGTTAGGTTAGGCTAGGCTAGGCTAGGCTATTACACACTAGGCTAGAGTAGGCTAAAGTAGGCTAGGATAGGCTACGCTAAGTTAGATATGAACCTTTATGCACAATCTATATTTACAGATCTATACACTGGTTCATCACGGTGAAAGCGTGTATACATGCGGGTTTGGTTCAATAAAATTTCGTATGGAAGATAGGGTTTTCTGAAGCTTGATGAAGAGGTTATCTGTTTATTATTGTTATATTTCTGTTGTCTGTAAATGAAGTCTTCATATAGATCTGGTTTGTTTGAATAATGTATATGCTGCTAAGTTGAATATGTACAAATCTTATTAATGAGTGATTAATTATGATTAATGATTTTGACTAAATAAGGGTTTTATAAAATGATGTTGATCTATACGTAGGGTGGTGTGCATGAAAGTGCATATGTACATAGGTTCAGTAAAGGGAAGTAGTGTATGCATTTAAGATAATGAATGATCAGGGTTGAAATTCATTCTGCATGTTGATTTTTAAATCTAGGTTTATTACTGTGTTCTGGTTACAGTGTTCACTGTTCTGTTTGAATTTTGGGTTAAGTTTATTGTTGTTGATCTTTATGCTGATTTGAGTTAAATTTGTTGAATCCAATGCGAAAATTTATGAAGCGTGTCTGCAGCGGGTCTAAGGGTTGAACCATTTAGTGTGGAAGTAGAAACTTCCTACGAGTAGAAGCTGGTGTTTTGATCAGGGAGTTGTAGCTCCCTTCCACTAGAGGTTGGTAAACGAGAGCAGGGGGTTGGAGCTCCCTTCCCGTAGTAGCTGAAGAATGAGAGAAGGTTGTAGCCTTCTGCAAGTAGATGCCTCTATACTGATACGAGTCTCTATTAGTACACGATTGTAAGGAGTTTTCCATATAATAAATATTGAATATAGATATGACAGTAGGGTGGGTTTTCTCCTAAATTGGGTTTCCACATTAAATCGTGGTGTTCATGTGTGATGCTCTTGTGTGATGATTAATTAAGTTATTACTGCACTTATTTACTGCTTAACTTTATGATAGTATGGGCTAAAGATTTCTTCTGAATGTTTACCTAAACAGTAAAGTTATCTTTGTACACGCTATTTCCTCTTTAGTGCTAAAGATTTCTTTTGAACGTTTACGTAAAATGTAAATTTATCTGTGTATATGCTAGTTTCTCTTTGGAAAGTCGCATACATACACTGATTGTGCTAATCAAATTTGCATATAGAAATAAAAGAAGAGAAATGAAAAAGGATTGTGATTATTGCAAATACTGATTAAGCCCCCCCTTCCCCCTCTTCTCAGTATTTTTCTCAACAATATTGAAATTTTTTTGGTAAAAAATATATTTTGTTCCCAAAAGCTTTAAAAGGACGTTATATTAGGTAGTGGATTATTTTTTGTTAAAATAAACCAAAGTCTATTCATACAAATTGTACCAGGCAGTTCATAAGTTTACCACCCCGATCAATAAGTAAATGAAAAGTGTATTAATATTATTTGTCAAATTTAATACACATCAATAAGAATTCCCAATCGCAATTAGTTTCACATTTTTATTTCCCATTAGTAAACTCTTAAAAATAATTTCCATATAACTAAATTAAAGCATAAGCAAGAAAAAGTTAAATTATTTATATTTTATTTCAATATATTTTCTAAATTTTAACATTTTTTTCATTAATTAATTAAATAAAAATTAGTTATATTTTAGAAAATGATGGTGGTGGTGAGATTCCACTTCGACTTTCATGAAACTGATTTCTTATCTTGAACAACATTCATTTCATGATAGCATTGGTCAAGGCAAAAAGATAATTATGATTAGCAAGGTTCGGCCTAATAAACTTCTTATAATATCTTAGCTTTATTTTTCTCTATAGCTCTTTATCATTTCACAACTATCCCAAAATTTGGAAATAATAACATTTTTAACGTTATCATTATTCTATGATATGATTTCTTTCTTTATCCCTAAATGGTTGAGACAAGGCAGGGCACCCTTATGTCAATCTTGCTTGTTGGAGATGCTAGTTTTGGCTAGAATTCCAAGTAGTTTTGGGAAACCTCTTGGCTTCTATATTGTAAAGCTTTTTCTTATACATGAGATACCTAAATATAGCCATGATTTGGATTTATTTAGAATAAATAAAGTCATTTTAAACATGTAACTTTTAATATTGTATCTAAAAGAAACACATATTTAAAAATGATTATTTATGGAGTTGCATTCAATTTGGGCTAGCAAATCCATAATTTTTTAATTAATATTTTTGAATTTTGATTTCGTTGGAGTGTAAAAAGAGATAAAATAACGATGAAGAGTTGTCGACATCAAATGTTGCAATAGAACAATTTGGTTGTAGTAGAGGTATTCTTAGAAGATATATTTATTTTTACAATTAAAATGACTCACAAGCCAAATTTAGATTCTTATTGGCATTGGTTGCTAACCAATGCATAATATTTATCAAAGTCTTCTTTGAAATTTAACTAGATCCTCTATACATTTGCTACCTTTTGCTTTATTAATTTTTTTATAGATATAAAAATAAATTTAATACTTCCTTTTATATCCTAATTAATTATAAATATATTTTAAATAGTATTTTGTATGTTGCCATATTTTATTTATAAATATTATTATTTGCAATATAATAGATATATTTAATTATTTGGAAAGTAAATATTAATTATATCAATCTTATTTATTATAAAAAAAAACAAATTCTAGTAAAAATTTCTTTAAACCGCTAATAACCAATTTTCCCTCTTTCTTGGTAGTTAATTGTTTTATACCCATCATTTACCTTTTTATATATATATATATATAAACTTATTTAGAAAGTGAAATATTAGTTAAAATAAACTAAATATTTAATATTAAAAAACATATTTTTTAAATATTTTTTATAATTATAAATCATTTTAAAAACTATCTCTTTTTCAAATAACTAAATATAATCATTAACTTTTTAATATTATAACGACCGTACATACATAATTTGGGAATTTTGAAAATAAATTATTTTCAAAATATTAATTAAGCTAAAATATATTTATCCAAATAACATAAATAAATAAGATACAAATATAAAATTATTTTAAAAACAATTATTATAAAATCATAATTAAACCAATGTGTTTTTTTTTTTTAATTTTGCTTCTGCTTTTTCTAGTTTTAGGCAAAAACATCTCTTTCCGAGAAACCGGCTGTAACCACGTTGATGGAAACTGTCAGATGTTTTATTGCTGGAAAAGTAAAAACTATTTACTGCTTTCTTATGTTTTTTTGACTGAGAAGTTTAATTGCTTGGAAAAGTAAAAAGTAATTACTGCTTTCTTATGTTTTTGGTGGTTTTTTCAAAAAAAAAAATCATCGCTTTTCAAGATCCTTTCCTAAATCTAACCGTTACGCTCCTTTGTTAAATCTGGTCGTTCCGCTATTTTACTATTTCTCAATGGTGGATGGGTTTGGCTATGAAGTACTTGATATTTGATAAGGTTCCAAATTATTTTGAGTCTAGTGAATTACGGATAGCCCTCAGATGTTTGAAATGGAATTATTTGGGTCGAAGTTGGTTTGGTGTTGATTTTATTTTGTGGGAAACCAGAATCACCAGATTCAGTGACAGACAGTGATCGAAGTGACCGCCAGTAAATTCAGATAAGGGTTGATGATTGTTTAGGATTTGCAGACTCAGAACACAGTATAGGGTCAGAGTCGGAGTCAGTTTGTTCGTAGCTGCAGTGATTTTGAGTCAAAGTCGGAGTCGACTCGAAACAGTATAGGGTCGGAGTCAGAGTCGAAACCATAACACCAGAACACAGTATAGGGTCGGAGTCGGAGTCGAAACCATAATCTGGGACAGTTGCAGTGATTTTGATTTTCTTGTTCTGTCAACAGATCGAGAATAGGTGAACCGATTCTCAATCAACCGCCTGGGACGCTGATTGTTGGAAATTTGAAGTTTCCAGAATTAACAATGGAGAATAAACTCCCTCTTTAACAAAGAGAAAATATCTAAAAAAAAATTTGCACTCACAGTGACAGATTTTTCTCATAAAAAAAATTCTATTCAGTAAAAAAAAACTTGTTACAATTCTTGCTCACTGCAGAGGAATTACAAACTATTACTGGACTGCTTCTAAGCATAGTTCAAAAGCAAAAAATCTTCTCTATCTCTGTCTAAAAAAAATAAACAACTCTCTGTCTATTAAAAACAACTCACTGTGTTTTTATAAAATATACACTACTGTGTATTATTTTAAAATTCTGCTCTCTCTATTTTTATAAATGCACTGTTGTGCTTACATTAAAAAAATAGAACTGCAATGTTCTATATCTCAACAACTAAAAAAAAATTACAATTCTGTTCTATGTATTTATAGACAAAATATCTAAATTCAATTAATGTCTTCTGTTGACAAAAATAACAAAATTCTACCGCTTAAAAAAAAACATTTATGGTGCCTTAAATTTCTGTTAGCATCGATAAGAAAATTAATGGCAAATTTGATTCGTGGTAGAATTGTGAATTTCCCGTGGCGGTGGTGATTTGGTGGCGCGTTGGGCAGAGTATGGTGGAGCCACCATCCTTGGTGGTTACGGGGGGTCGAGTCTATTCGTACAGACCAAATGGGATGAGCCCCCCGCACTAAATTAAAGCCACACATTTGTGGTCAACCTGCAACCAACCGGTCAACTACGGGGGGTCACCTTCAATTAACCTCCGCGCGGTTTCAACCCCCGTAATCCGTCGATCTGCGCCTACCTACTCCTGCGTTAACATTGATTGCACTTCCAACCTGTGCGCCTTTAACCTTTGCCTAATCAATGATGCTTCTGCCTGCTGCTCTATCCGAGCAGTTGGAAATTAGATTCCAACACTGCCCCTTAATTTCAACTGCTGAGTTTTCTTGCATACCCAAGAATTTTCTGAAATGTTCAAAACTTTTCTGCGAAAGTGGCTTTGTGAGGATATCTGCAAATTGATCCTCTGTTCTGCAATGCTGCAAAACGATTTCTCCATTGCTAACCAATTCCCATATGAAATGAAACTTGGTGTCAATGTGCTTTGTCCTTTTATGAAAAACAAAATTTTTAGACAATGCAGTAGCTGAGCTATTGTCACAAAATATCACTGTCCCTTTTACCTGTTCTTGACATAAACTTCTCAACAATTTCTGCATCCAAACTGCTTAACACGTTGCTGCTGTAGCTGCCACATATTCTTCTTCTGCTGTAGATAACGCTACAATGGGTTGTTTCTTAGAAGCCCATGAAATGGCTCCTGAACCCATGTGAAAAACATAACCGGAAGTGCTCTTCCGATCATCAACACTTCCAGCCCAATCACTGTCTGTGTATCCAACTAAATCTGAACATTCTGAAGTAGTATAAAAAATACCAAACCTTTTAGTACCTTTAACATACCTCAAAATTCTCTTTGCTGCTTGCCAGTTTGCATCCTTTGGCTTTTCCATGAATCTGGAAATCAAACTAACAGCATGAATTATGTCTGGCGTAGTTGCAGTCAAATACATAAGGCTGCCAACTATGCTCTTGTACAAACTAGGATCAAAATCCTTGCTGCTGTCCTCTCTGCTGAGTTTTAATCCCATCACTGTGGGAGTGATTGATGTTTTTCTCTCCTGCATGTTAAATCTTTCAAGCACCTCATTAACATACTTTGCCTGTGAGATAAAAATCTCGTTTTTATCTTGCTCTACTTCTATTCCCAAGAAGTATCTCAACAAACCCATATCAGTCATTTCAAATTCTTCCTTCATGACTGTTTTAAAATGTTCAATAAGGTAATCATCATTACCTATGAAAATAACATCATCAACATACAAGACTACAATCAAGATTTTACCGTCTTTTTATTTGATGTAGAGGGTGGGTTCTCCCTCACACTTTTCAAAACCATTTTCCAGTAGATATGAATCTATCCTACTGTACCACGCTCTTGGCGCTTACCAAACCTACACAGAGCTTTCAGCTTGTATACTTGTGCTCTTTGGCCTTCTTTTTCATAATCGAGAGGTTGATCAATGTAAACCTCTTCCATTAACACTCCATTCGTAAATGTCGATTTCAGTCCATTTGGTAAACTTTCCATTTGTTTTGTGCTGCTATGGACAACACTGCTCTCACGGTTTCCATTCTTGCAACCGGTGCGAAAGTTTCCTCATAATCTATCCCATTCTTCTGTTTATAACCTTTGACGACAAGCCTTGCCTTGTGTCTCTCTATTTTGCCTTCAGCATTACTTTTGGTCTTGTAGACCCATTTAACACCTATTACATCTTTACCTTTTGGGAGTTCAACCAAATCCCAAGTTTTGTTCCTCTCTATGGAATTTATTTCCTCATCCATAGCTTTTATCCATTTCCTATCCTTGATAGCTTCTTCGAAATGAACAGGATCATCAACATGACAATATAAAGCAAACAAAGAATTGATACCTTCATTTGCAATATCTTTTTCATAAATTTCTCTCAAACTTTTGAATTTCTTACCTCTTCAAAGAAAAGGGCATTGAAGAAGCACTTGAATTTCCTCCTTGTGGTGTGCTTGGAGAAGCACTTTCATTTCTCCTCAAGGGTGTGCATTGCTGCTCTCTTGTTGGTGTTGCTGTTTGGGGATGTATTTCAGCCAACTCATCATCATTCTCATCATGAGATAAACAGTGTTTTACATTCACTGTTTTCTCTATGCTTCCATCCCAAGCTTCCTCTTCAATAAATTGAACATCCCTGCTCACAATAAACTTCTTGCTGGATAGGTTATATAACCTGTATGCCTTGGATTCCTCACTGTATCCAATGAAAATACATTTCTCCCCCTTGCTGTCCAACTTCCTCCTTAGCTGATCTAGAATGTGTGCATAAGCTACACATCCAAAAACCTTCATGTGTGTGACACTTTGCTTTGTGCCACTCCATGTCTCTTCCGGCACTTTGTTCATAACTACTTTTGTAGGGAACCTGTTCAAAATATACGCTGCACAATGTATAGCTTCAGCCCAATAATCATTAGGCAAATGCTTTGCCTTTAACATACTCCTCACCATGTCCATTATGGTTCGGTTCTTCCTTTCGGCCACTCCATTTTGCTGCGGAGTATATCTAGTTGTAAACTACTTTTGAATACCATTTTCTCTACAAAAACGTAGAAAATCTTTAGATATATACTCACCTCCTCTATCAGTCCTTAAGACTTTGATATGCAGTCCACTCTGGTTCTCAACAAGTGCTTTGAAATTGAAAATTTTTTCAAACACTTCATTTTTATTTTTCAAAAAGTAAACCCAAGTTTTTCTTGTAAAATCATCTATTAATGTTAAGATATAGTGGCTATTAGCAAGTGATGGAGTTTGCATCGGTCCACATACATCTGAGTGGACAATCTCTAAGGGTGCTATTTCCCTTATGCTTTTCCCGGAAGGAAAACTTTCTCTGTGTTGTTTCCCAATAATAAAACCTTCACAAAGGCTGTCCGGTTTCTCTATCAATGGTAAACCACTTACCATTCCTTTTCTGTTCAACAGATTAAGACCTCCAAAGTTGAGATGTCCAAATCTCAAGTGCCATAACCAATTATCATCTTTTGGTTCGCTTTGGAAAGTCTCTTGTGCAACTGCTGCTTTTTCTTCACCATTCTTCAAATCTGCTCTCATTCTGAAAGGGAACATCCTATTCCTTGTCATCTTCACTTCAACAATACATTGCTTGCTAGGTGGTTTATCCATGATGGTATAAACATCATCCTCAAAGAAAAAATTATACCCCTTATGGACAAGCTATCCAATACTTAAGAGGTTACACTTCATTCCTGGAACATAATAAACATCTGTTATGGATTTCTTTACACCTAATATTGTTAAAACATTTACATTTCCTTTTCCCATAACATAAACTTTGTTATCAGTTCCTAGTGTGACTTGTGACCCATTACTTTCATCTAACACAGAAAACATAGCAGTGTCCCCGTCATACATATTGCCAACATGAGTTCAGAAACCATAAATCCTCATTCTTTCTTCAACAGACATAAGCCAAAAACAACACGTTTTGTCGTTATTTTCTTTTGTGAAATTTGCACTAGTGCCACTTCTCATATCTTGTTTCTTCTTTCTACATTCATTAGCATAATGACTATATTTTTTACGATGGTAACATTGGACATTGGATTTATCATACCTTTGTCCTTGAGCATTCTGCTAACCATTCTGCTGGCTGCTGCCTTGGCCTTGATGCTAATTTGTATTGCTGCCCCTTCCTTGAGCATTTGCTGGACTGTTCCTTCCACCCCTGTTTTGGCTTCTGCCTCTTCCTCTCTTGTTTCCTCTGCCTTGTCCTCTTCCTCTTCCGAAAGACATCTGGGTCTTAAAAGCATGTTCAAGAGATGAGTTTTCATTCTTGCTCAATCTCTGTTCATGGGTCATCAGTGATGCATGTAGTTCATCCACTGAAAACTTTGTGACATCTTTAGTCTCCTCTATGGTGGTGACAATTACATCAAATCTTGAGGGTAAACTCCTCAAGAGTTTTTCAACAATCCTCTTGTCCTCAAGAGTCTCTCCATGAGATCTTATTTCTGTGACCATTCCAATCACATGAGTGAAGAATGAGTCAATAGTGTCTGACTCTTTCATACAGAGAGTCTCAAAGTCTCTCCTCAGTAACTGAAGTTTTGATGTCTTCACTTTCTCCATACCTGATGTCGAAAGCGTTGATCCCATGCTTCTTGGGATCTCTTAGCCGCCGCTATCCTTGGAAACCCAATTTCGCTGCCAATCGCCACAAGAAGAAGAAAAGAGCCTCCTGTGCATCTTTCTTTCTTATTGTTCTTCGCTGACTTCTTCGCCCGAGTTAAAAGAAGAAACTCTACTTCATTTGTCGTTCTTCAAAGCCATCCTCAACTAATTCCCACAACTTTCATGGGAGGCAACAAAGCTCGAAAGCTCTCATAGTTATCGACCGCAGTCATAATTTTTCCCATTAAATTGTGGGAGATGGATATTTCCCAAACTCATACCAGTGCTGGAGCCAACCATTCTGCACTCTTAACTATGATTCAAAACACTTGACTGTGTGTTTTAATTTAACTAACTATTCTGCAATAGTAACACAAAACTGTATAGAGAATTACCTTTAAATTCTTCTTGTCTGAACCTTCACACTGCTGGAGAGGCTTCTGCAAAAACGAATTCCTTTTCTTCAGCTTATTTGACCTTCAAATAGCCTGAATTGCCTCTGATACCATGTTGGAATATTGCAAATCCCAGAATTAACAATGGAGAATAAACTCCCTCTCTAACACAGAGAAAAGATTTAAAAATTTGCACTCACAGTGACAGATTTCTCTCATAAAAAAATTCTATTCAGAAAAAAAACTTGTTACAATTCTTCCTCACTGCCGAGGAATTTCAAACTGTTACTGGACTGCTTCTAAGAACAGTTCCAAAAACAAAAACTCTTCTCTGTCTCTGTAAAAAAAATAAATAGCTCTCTGTCTATTAAAAACAACTCACTGTGTTTTTATAAAATATACACTGCTGTGTATTATTTTAAATTCTGCTCTCTCTGTTTTTATAAAACACACTGATGTGCTTACAACAACAACTAAAAAAAATTACAATTATGTTTTATATATTTATAGACAAAATATCTAAATTCAATTAATGTCTTTTGTTGACAAAAATCACAAAATACTACCGCTTAAAAAAAACATTTATGGTGCCTTAAATTTCTGTCAGCACCGATCAAAAAAAATTAATGGCAAATTTGATTCGTGGCAGAATTGTGAATTTCCCGCGGCGGTGGTGATTTGGTGGCGCATTGGGTGGAGTATGGTGGAGCCACCATCCTTGGTAGTTACGGGGGGTCGAGTCTGTTCGTACAGACCAAATGGGGTGAGCCCCCCGCACTAAATTACAGCCACACATTTGTGGTCAACGTGCAACCAACCGGTCAACTACGGGGGGCCACCTTCAATTAACCTCCGCGCGGTTTCAACCCCCGTAATCCGTCGATCTGCGCCTACCTGCTCCTGCATTAACATTTATCGCTCTTCCAACCTGTGCACCTTTAACCTTTGCCTGATCAATGATGCTTCTACCTGCTGCTCTGTCCGAGCAGTTGGAAATTAGATTCCAACAATGATTACGCTCATGCTCTGTGAACAGATAGAGAATAGGTGAACGGATTCTCACTCAACCGCCTGGACGCTGATTAGGTTCATCCCAACTGCAGTTAGGCTTCTCTTGTCTTTTGGAGTTCAATATGCAGGGTAAATGTACAAATTCGTTGCTAAGATAAGATGAGATTATAGCAAATTCAATGCTAAGATACAAGAAGCTAAATAAACCTAGTTCAATATTGGACTTCATTTTGCGTTTCTTGAATTAGGTAGGATTTATCTTTTTGTGTTTCTTGAATTAGGTAGGATTTACCATATTTATTTGACCTCTCTGCTCTCAAACCAAGCGCCAGTTATTTCCTTTTGGTTTTCTGGGCTCTCACATATGCAATCTTAGTGTCTCATGGACAACAATTGTTTGATATTTCTTAAAATTATCGTTTGGTCCAGAGGAATAAAAACTTCCATGGACTTCAATTACAGTTACATTTCCTCTCTCAAATCAAACCCAGTCACATTTCCTCTCAGCTCTAGAGTTAGTCACAATATTAGTGAAGTGGGTTCCTATTTCCGAAGTTTGATAAATTTCTAACAATCCACTCCAGAATTTTATACTGCGCATATTTGCAAATAAGTGCTAGATACATCTGGGTATGGAATAAATTGTCAGTTTATCTTGAATAATCGAAGTATAAGTCAAAGCTCTCCCCACACTAACTTTTATTTGATGTTTTTTTAAGTGTACCTTGAGGATTCAGTTATTATATCTAACATGAATATTTTTCTAATTTTAAATTTCTTTTCAAAACAAAAATAGTGAATATTTACCAATTAATAAAATATTAAACATCGTGCTTGAAATTTTACAAATCATTCTTGAAATCAAATTGAACCGTTGCACAATAGATCCAGAAGAAATAGGAGAACTTGATTCATTTTAATTATTGATCGGTTTTTCCAGCCATCTATTAGCAACAACATCAAACGAGAACAAGAATAGGGTATTCCGCTAATGAAATTGTAGAATTGGATTCATTTTATCTTTTATTTTTATTTTCCAGCCATCTATTAACAGCAACCTCAAAATATAACAAGAATGAATAGGGTATTCAGTTCGATTCATAGATGTAGTGTTTATCCCTCTCTCAGCTCTGTTTTCTAGGGAAACCTAATCCGTTCATTTCAGTTTTTCTTTTGTTAATTTATTTAAGTTTGTAACTAGTTAGTATTATTAGAGTAGCTTTAGCTGATTTCTAATTTTATTGATTTCATCAATATTTTATTCTGTTCAGATCATTTAATTTATTTATTGAATTAGTTTATTTTTCTGAAAATTAGTGGTTTTATTTAAATTGGTTTTTTACATTTTTGATTTTTTTTAAAGTTAAAAATATTAGTTAACTAAATTTATTTTTTCTAATAACTTAATTTAAATTATTGCATTTTTTAAAATAATTTTCAATTTTATTTTTATATATGTTTTCCATATATAAACATATTTTTCGTTTAAATCTTATAACTTGTGTTCCACTTTGTTTTTACATTATTAATGTGGTTAAGTTCAATCTATATTAAACTATATTTTCATACATTTAATTTATTTTAAATCATTCTTATTATATTTAAACCTTTATTAATAGTGTTTAGTTTAATGAGGTTAGGTTAGGCTAGGCTAGGCTAGGCTAGGCTAGGCTAGGCTAGGTTAAGTTAGGCTAGGCTAGGCTCGACTAGGTTAGATTATGGTGGGTAGGCTAGGCTAGGGTTGGCTCACCTAGGGTGAGCTAGGATATGCTAGCCTAGGTTAGGTTAGGTTAGGTTAGGCTAGGTTCGATTAGTCTAGGTTAGGATAGGCTACGCTAGGCTAGGCAATGCTAGGCTAGGTTAGAGTAGGCTAGGCTAAGCCACGATAGGTTAAGCTAGGGTAGGGTAGGGTAGGTAAGGGTAGGTTAGGTTAGATTAGGCTAGGCTAAGCTACTCTAGGCTAGATTAGGCTAGGTTAGGTTAGGTAAGGCTTGGTTATGCTATGTTTGGATAGGGCAGACTATGTTAGGATAGGGTAGGCTAGGTTAGGCTAGGTTAGGTGACTTTAGGATAAGGTAGGCTAGGTTAGGCTAGGCTAGATTAGGCTAGGTTAGGCTAGGCTAGGTTAGGTTAGGTTAGGCTAAGCTAGGTTAGGCAAGGTTGGGCTACGTTCAGATAGGCTAGGCTAGGCTAGGCTAGGCTAGGCTAGGCTAGGCTAGGCTAGGCTAGGCTACGCTAGGCTATGCTAGGTTAGAGTAGGATATGTTAGGCTAGGGTAGCATAATGTATGTTAGAGTAGGACATGGTAGGCTAGGCTAGCATAATGTATGTTAGAGTAGGACATGGTAGGCTAGGATAGGCTAGAGTAGGCTAGGCTAGGCTATAATAGGCTAGGTTAGGCTAGGGTAGACTAGGCTACGTTAAGCTACGCCACGTTAGGTTAGGTTAGGCTAGGAAAGTCTAGGATAGTATAGCATATGCAAGGCTATGCTAGGTTAGGCTAGGTTAGGTTAGTGAAGGTTAGGCTAGCCTAAGATCGAATAGGCTAGGCTAGGCTAGCTCAGGCTAGGCTAGATTAGAGTGGGCTAGGTTAGGCTAGACTATGTTAGTTTACGTTAGGTTAGATTAGGCTAGGTAAGGTTAGTTTAGGCTAGACTAGGTTAGATTAGGCTAGACTAGGTTAGATTAGGCTAGGCTAGGTTAGATTGGGCTAGGGTAGGCTAGGGAAGGCTAGTGTAGGATAGGGTATGCTGGGTAGGCTAGGTTAGGCTAGGTTAGATTAGGGTACGTTAGGCTATGTTAAGCTAGTGTAGGTTAGGTTAGGTTAGGTTAGGCAACGGCACACTAAGATAGGTTCGCCTAGGTTCTGCTAGATTTGTCTAGGATAAGCAAGGTTAGGCTAGGCTAGGCTATGCTTGGTTAGACTAGGTTATGCTTGGTTAGACTAGGTTGGGCTAGGTTAGGATACGTTAGTTTAGGCAAGCCTGGGCTAGGCTTGGTTAGGTTAGGATAGGTTAGGGTAGGTTAGGATTGGTTAGGATAGGTTCGGTTATGTTTTGTTAGGGTAAGTTAGGTTAGGCTAGGTTAGGCTACGTTAGGATAGGTTAAGGTAGGCTAGACTAGTTTAATTTACGGTTGGTAGCTTACGCTAGGATAAGCTAAGCTAGGCTAAGATAGGCGAGAATAGGCTTGACTAGGCTTCAATAGGCTAGGTTAGGCTAGGATAGGCTAGGGTAGGCTAGGATAAGTTAGACTAGGTTAGGTTAGGTTAGGCTAGGTTAGGCATTGTTAGTCTAAGCTAGGCTATGCTAGGGTAGAGTATTTTAAGCTAAGTTAGGTTAGGTTAGGCTAGGATAGGCGTGCCTAGGCTAGGCTAAGTTAGGCTAGGTGAGGTTAGGCAAGGTTATGCTATGCTAGGCTACACCAGAGTATTCGAAGCTAGGTTAGGTTAGGCTAGCGTAGGCTAGACTATTAGCCGCTAGGCTAGGGTAGGTTAGGTTAGGCTAGGCTAGGCTAACCTAGGTTAGGCTAAGCTATGCCAGGCTAGGCTAAGTTAGGCTAGGTTAGGTAGGGATAGGCTAGGTTATGTTAGGCTAGCTTAGGCTTGACTAGGCTAGGCTTCATAAGGATAGGTTAGGCTAGAATAGGATAGGCGAGGCTAGGTTAGGCTAGGTTCGATAAGGCTAGGTTAGGCTAGACTAGGTTAGGCGAGGCTAGGTTCAGTAAGGCTAGGTTCGATAAGGCTAGGTTAGGCTAGGTTAGGTTAAGTGAGGCTAGGTTCGATAAGGCTAGGTTAGGATAGACTAGGTTAGGTGAGGCTAGGTTAGGTTAGCCTAGGTGACACTAGGTTAGGGTAGGTTAGGATAGGTTAGGATAGGCTAGACTAGGCTATGTTAGGTTAGGCTAGGCTAGACTAGGCAAGGCTACGTTAAGATAGGGTAGTATACGTTACGATAGGTTAGGTTACGTTAGGTTAGGTTAGGCTATGTTAGGCTACACTAGGATAAGGTAGGCAAGGTTAGGCTAGGCCAAATTGGGCTTGGTTAGGTTAGGCTAAGTTAGGCTAGGATATGTTAGGCTAGGTTAGGCTAGGCTAAGGTATTATAGACTAGTTTAATTTAGTGTTGGTAGGTGAGGTTAGGATAAGCTAGGCTAGGCAGAGCTAGGATAGGATAGGCTCTACTAAGCTAGGGTACGCTAGCTTAGGCTAGGCTAAGGTAAGTAAGACTATGCTAAGATAGGTTAGGCTAGGCAAGGCTACTTTAGGATAGGGTAGGATAGGTTACGAATGCTTAGGCTAGGTTAGGCTATGTTAGGGTACTTTAGGATAAGGTAGGTAAGGTTAGGTTTGGCTAGGCTAGTTTGGGCTAGGCTTAGCTAGGCTAGCTTAGGATAGGTTAGGGTAGGTTAAGGTAGGATAGACTAGTTTAAGTTAGGGTTGGTAGGTTAGGCTAGGATAAGCTAGGCTAGGGTGAGCTAGGCTAGGATAGGCTCGACTAATCTAGGGTAGGCTAGATTATGCTCGGTTGTGCTAGGGTAGGCTAGGTTAGTCATTTTTAGGCTAGGCTAGGCTAAGTTAAGCTAGGTAAGGTTAGGTTAGGCAATGCTAGGTTAGCAAAGGTTAGGCTAGGCTTGGCTAGGCTAGAGTATTCGAAGCTAGGTTAGGTTAGGCTAGCCTAGGCTTGGTTAGGCTAGGCTAAGTTAGCCTAGGCTAGAAGAGGTTAGGCTAAGCTAGGCTAGGTTAGGCTGGGTTAGGGTAGGTTAAGGTAGGATAGACTAGTTTAAGTTAGTTTTGGTAGGAAAGGCTAGGATAATCTAGGCTAGGGTGAGCTAGGCTATTATAGGCTCGACTAAGCTAGGGTAGGCTAGATTACGCTCGGTTATGCTAGGGTAGGCTAGGTTAGTCATTGTTAGGCTAGGCTAGGCTAGCCTAGGCTAGGCTAACTTAAGCTAGGTGAGGTTAGGTTAGGCAATGCTAGGTTAGAAAAGGTTAGGCTAGGCTTGGATAGGCTAGAGTATTCGAAGCTAGGTTAGGTTAGGCTAGCCTAGCTTAGAGTATTTGAAGCTAGGTTAGGCTAGACTAGGCTAGGCTAGGCTAGGCTAGGTTAGACTAGGTTAAGTTAAACTAGGTTAGGCTAGGTTCAGTAAGTCTATGTTAGGCCCGACTAGGTTAGGCAAGGCTAGGTTAGGTTACCCTAGCCTAGGCTAGGCGAAGTTAAGCTAGGTGAGGTTAGGTTAGGCAATGCTAGGTTAGCAAAGGTTAGGCTAGGCTTGCCTAGGCTAGAGCATTCGAAGCTAGGTTAGGCTAGGCTAGCCTAGGTTAGAGTATTTAAAGCTAGGTTAGGTTAGGTTAGGTTAGGCTAGGCTAGGCTAGGCTAGGCTAGGCTAGGTTAAGCTAGGTTAGACTAGGTTAGACTAGGTTAAGTTAGGCTAGGTTAGGCTAGGTTCGGTAAGTCTAGGTTAGGCCTGACTAGGTTAGGCGAGGGTAGGTTAGGTTAGCCAAGGTCATGCTAGGTTAGGGTAAGGTAAGATAGGTCAGGCTAGGTTATTCTAGACTAGGTTAGGTTAGGTTAGGCTAGACTAGGCTATGTAAGGTTAGGTTAGGTTATGCTAGGCTAGGCTATGTAAGGCTAGGCTAGGTTAGGTTAGGTTAGGCTAGGCTAGGAAAGGCTACGTTAGGATAGGATAGTATACATTACGATAGGTTAGCATAGGTTAGGCTATGTTAGGCTACATTAGAATAAGGTAGGCAAGCTTAGGCTAGGTTAGGCTGAGATAAGGTACTATAGACTAGTTTAAGTTAGGGTTGGTAGGTTAGGCTAGGATAAGCTAGGTTAGGGTGAGCTAGGCTAGGATAGGCTCAACTAAGCTAGGGTACACTAGCTTAGGCTAGGTTAGGCTAGGCTATGCTAGGCTAGGTTAGGCTAGGCAAGGCTATGTTAGGCTATGTTAGACTACTTAGGCAAGGTTAGGTTAGGTTAGGTTAGGCTAGGTAAGGCTAGGCTAGGTTAGTCTAGGCTAGGTTAGGTTAGGCTAGGCTAGGTTAGGCTAGGTTAAGGTAGGATAGACTAGCTTAAGTTAGGGTTGGTAGGAAAGGCTAGGATAATCTAGGTTAGGGTGAGCTAGGCTAGGATAAGCTTCACTAAGCTAGGGTAGGATAGATTAGGCTAGGTTATGCTAGGGTAGGCTAGGTTAGTCATTGTTAGCCTAGGCTAGGCTATCCTAGGATAGGTTAAGTTAGCCTAGGTGAGGTTAGGTAGGCAATGCCAGGTTAGGAAAGGTTGGGCTAGGCTACGCTAGGCTAGAGTATTTGAAGCTAGGTTAGGTTGGGCTAACCTAGGTTAGAGTATTTGAAGCTAGGTTAGGTTGGGCTAACCTAGGTTAGAGTATTTGAAGCTAGGTTAGGCTAGGCTAGGCTATTACATGCTAGGCTAGAGTAGGCTAGAGTAGGCTAGGCTAGGCTAGGTTAAGCTAGGTTAGACTAGGTTAGACTAGGTTATGTTAAGCTAGGTTAGGCTAGGTTCAGTAAGTATATAGATCTGAACCTTTTTGCACAATATTTATTTATAGATCTATACGCTGGTTCATCACGGTGAAAGTGTGTATACATGCGGGTTTGGTTATCTGTTTATTATTGTTATATTTTTGTTGTCTGTAAATGAAGTCTTCATATGAATCTAGGTTGGTTGAATAATGTATATGCTACTAAGTTGAATATGTACAAATCTTATCAATGAGTGATTAAGTATGATTAATGATGTTGACTAAATAAGGGTTTTAAAAAATGATGTTGATCTATATGTAGGTTGGTGTGCATGAAAGTGCGTATATACATAGGTTCATTAAAGGGAAGTAGTGTATGCATTTAAGATAATGAATGATCAGGGTTGAAATTCATTCTACATGTTGATTTTGAAATCTGGGTTTATTACTGTGTTCTGGTTAGAGTGTTCACTATTCTGTTTGAATTTTGGGTTAATTTTATTGGTGTTGATCTTTATGCTGAGTTGAGTTAAAGTTGTTGGATCCAGTGTGGAAATTAATGAAGTGTGGTCTGCAGCGGGTCTAAGGGTTGAACCATTCAGTGTGGAAGTAGAAGCTTCCTACGAGTAGAAGCTGGTGTTTTGAACAGTGGGTTGTAGCTCACTTCCACTAGAGTTTGGTAAAAAAGAGTAGGGGGTTGGAGCTCCCTTCCCGTAGTAGCTGGAGAATGAGAGAAGGTTACATCCTTCTACAAGTATATGCCTCCATATTGATATGATTCTGCATCAGTACAACATTGTAAGGAGTCTTCCATAAAGTAAATTTTGAATATAGATATGACAACAGCGGTGGTTTTCTCCTAAATTTTGTTTCCACATTAAATGGTGGTGTTCATGTGTGATGCTCTTGTGTAATGGTTAATTAAGTTATTACTGCACTTATTTACTAGTTAAATTTCTAATAGTATGGGCTAAATATTTCTTCTAAATGGTTACCTAAATAGTAAAATTATCTATTTATACGCTAGTTTCTCTTTGGTGCTAAAAATTCTTCTGAACGTTTACGTAAACGGTAAATTTATCTGTGTATACACTAGTTTCTCTTTGGAAAGTCGCATATATACACTAATTGTGCTAATCAAATTTTCACATAGAAATAAAAAAACAGAAAAGAGAAAGGATTGTGATTATTGAAAATACTGATTAAGCCTCCCCTCCCCCCCTCCTCTAAGTATTTTTCCCAACAATATTGAATGTTTTTTGGTAAAAATTATATTTTGTTCCCAAAAGCTTTAAAAGGACGTTATCTTAGGTAGTGGATTATTTTTTGTTAAAAAAACCAAAGTCTATTCATACAAATTGTACCGAGTAGTTCAGAAGTTTACCACCCCGATCAAAAAGTAAATGAAAATTGTATGAATATTATTAATCACATTTAATATACATCAATAAACATTCCCAATCCCAATTAGTTTCACATTTTTATTTCCCATTCTTAAAATCTTAAGAATAATTTCCATATAACAGAATTAAAGCATAAAAAAGTAAAAGTTAAATTATATATATTTTATTTCAATATATTTTCTAAATTTTAACATTTTTTCATTAATTAATTAAATAAAAATTAGTGATATTTTAGAAAATGACGGTGGTGGTGAGCTTCCACTTCGAATTTCATGAAAATGATTTATTTCTTGATAGCATTGGTCAAGGAAAAAAGATAATTATGATTAGCAAGGTTCGACCTAATATACTCCTTATAATTTGGAAATAATAACATTTTTAATGTTATCATTATTCTCTCATATGATTTCCTTCTTTATCCCTCAATGGTTGAGTCAAGGCAGGGCACCCTTATGTCAACCTTGCTTGTTGAAGATGCTAGTTTTGGCAAGAATTCCAAGTAGTTTTGGGAAACCTCTTGGATTCTATATTGTAAAGTTTTTTCTTATACATGAGATACTTAAATATAACCATTATTTTGAATTATTTAGAATAAATAAAGTAATTTTAAATATATAACTTTTAATATTTTATCTAAAAGAAACACATATTTTAAAATGATTATTTATGGAGTTACATTCAATTTGGGCTACCAAATCCATAAATTTTTAATTAATATTTTTAATTTTGATTTGGTTGGAGTGTAAAAAGAAATAAAATAATGATGAAGAGTTGTCGACATCAAATGTTGCAACAGAACAATTTGGTTGTAGTAGAGGTATTCTTAGAAGCTATATTTATTTTTACAATTAAAATGACTCACAAGCCAAATTTAGATTCTGTGTGGAAAGCATTTGACCAATAGAAAACTAAAAATGGTCAATTCTTTAGAATGTTTAACCATACTTTGTATGTTTGATATTTATTTCTACCTTAAATTCCATCATATACCACTCAAATTTCATAATTATTATTGGCAAAGGTTGCTGACCAATGCATAATATTTATCAAAGTCTTCTTTGAAATTTTACTAGATCCTATATACATTTGCTACCTTTTTCTTTATTAAATTTTTTATAAATATCAAAATAAATTTAATACTTCCTTTATATCCTAGTTAGTTATAAATATATTTCAAATAGTATTTTGTATGTTACCATATTTTATTTATAAATATTATTATTTGCAATCTAATAAATATATTTAATTATTTGGAAAGTAAATATTAATTATATCAATCTTATTTATTATAAAAAACAAATTCTAATAAAAATGTCTTTAAACCACTAATAACCAACTTTAACTCATTTTTAGTAGTTAATTGTTTTATACCCAGCATATATATATATAAAGTTATATAAAAAGTGAAATATTAGTTAAAATAAAATAAATATTTAATATTAAAAAACATATTTTTTAATTTTTTTTTATAATTATAAATAATTTTAAAAACTATTTCTTTTTCAAATAACTAAATATAATCATTAACTTTTTTATCTTATAAATACCGTATATACATAATTTGAGAATTTTAAAAATAAATTATTTTCAAAATATTAACTAAGCTAAAATATATTTATCCAAATAACATAAATAAATAAGATAAAAATATAAAATTATTTTAAAAACAATTATTATAACATCATAATTAAACCATTGTGTTTTTTTGTTTCAAATTTTGATTCTCCTTTTTCTAATTTTAGACAAAAACATCTCTTTCCGAGAAACCAGCTGTACCCACGTTGATGGAAACTGTCAAATGTTTTATTGCTGGAAAAGTAAAAAGTATTTACTTCTTTCTTATGTTTTTTTGTTTGAGATGTTTTATTGCTTGGAAAAGTAAAAAATAATTACTGCTTTCTTATGTTTTTTTGGGGATTTTTCAACCAAAAAAAAGCAACGCTTTTCAAGATCCTTTCCTAAATATGACGGTTCCACTATTTTACTATTTCTCAATGGTGGATGGCTTTGGCTGTGAAGAACTGGAAATTTGATAAAGTTCCAAATTATTTTGAGTCTGGTGAATTATGGATAGCCCTCAGATGTTTGAAATGGAATTATTTGGGTCGAAGTTGGTATGGAGTTGATTTTATTTTGTGGGAAACCAGAATCACGAGATTCAGTGACAGAAGATTTATTTATTAGGATTGAAGTAACCCCGAGTAAATTCAGATAAGGGTTGATGATTGTCTAGGATTCGCAGACTCAGAACACAGTATAGGGTCAGAGTCGGAGTCAGTTTGTTCGTAGCTGCAGTGATTTTGATTTTCGTGGGGGGACAGTTGCAGTGATTTTAATTTTCTTGTTCTGTCAACAGATCGAGAATAGGTGAACCGATTCTCAATCAACCGCCTGGGACGCTGATTACGTTCATGCTCTGTGAACAGATAGAGAATAGGTGAACGGATTCTCTCTCAACCGCCTGGACGCTGATTAGGTTCATCCCAACTGCAGGTAGGTTTCTCTTGTCTTTTGGAGTTCAATATGCAGGGTAAACGTACAAATTTGCTGCTAAGATAAGATGAGATTATAACAAATTCAATGCTAAGATACAAGAAGCTAAATAAACCTAGTTCAATATCGGACTTCATTTTGTGTTTCTTGAATTAGGTAGGATTTATCTTTTTGTGTTTCTTGAATTAGGTATGATTTACCATATTTATTTGACCTCTCTGCTCTCAAACCAAGCGCCAATTATTTCCTTTTGGTTTTTCTCTCACATATGCAATCTTAGTGTCTCATGGACAACAATTCTTTGATTTTTCTTAAAATTATCATTTGGTCCAGAGGAATAAAAACTTCCATGGACTTCAATTACAGTTACATTTCCTCTCTCAAATCAAACCCCAATCACATTTCCTCTGAGCTCTAGAGTTACTCACAATTATTAGTGAAGTGGGTTTCTATTTCCTAAGTTTGGTAAATTTCTAACAATCCATTGCAGAATCTTATACTGCCCATATTTGCAAAGAAGTGCTAGATACAACTAGGTATGGAATAAATTGTCAGTTTATATCTTGAATAATCAAAGTATAAGTCAAAGCTCTCTCCACACTGACTTTTATTTGATGTTTTTTTAAGTGTACCTTGAGGATTCAGTTATTATATCTAACATGAATATTTTTCTAATTTTAAATTTGTTTTCAAAACAAAAATGGTCAGAATATTTACCAGTTAATAAAATATTAAAAATCGTGCTTGAAATTTTACAAATCATTCTTGAAATTGGATTCATTTTATTTATTAATTTGATTTTCCAGCCATCCATTAACAACAACCTCAAACTATAACAAGAATGAATAGGGTATTCAGTTCGATTCATAGATGTAGTGTTTATCCCTCCCTCAGCTCTGTTTTCTAGGGAAACCTAATCCATTCATTTCAGTTTTTCTTTTGTTAATTTATTTAAGTTTGTAACTAGTTGGTATTATTAGAGTAGCTTTAGCTGATTTTTAATTTTATTGATTTTATCAATATTTTATTCCGTTCAGATCATTTAATTTATTTATTGAATTAGTTTATTTGTCTGAAAATTTGTGGTTTTATTTAATCTGGTTTTTTACATTTTTTATTTCTTTTAAAGTTAAAAATATTAGTTAACTAAATTTAATTTTTCTAAAAACTTAATTTAAATTATTGGATTTTTAAAAATAATTTTCAATTTTATTTTTATATATATTTTTCATATGTAAATATATTTTTCGTTTAAATCTTATAACTTATGTTCCATTTTGTTTTTACATTATTAATGTGGTTAAGTTCAATCTATATTCATACATTTAATTTGTTTTAAATCATTCTTATTATATTTAAACTTTTATTAATAGTGTTTAATTTAATGAGGTTAGGTTAGGTTAGGTTAGGCTAGGCTAGGCTAGGCTAGGCTCGACTAGGTTAGATCATGGTGGATTAGGTTAGGCTAGGTTAGGCTAGGCTAGGCTAGGCTAGGCTAGGCTCGACTAGGTTAGATTTTATTGGGTAGGCTAGGCTGGGGTCGGCTCACCTAAGGTGAGCTAGGATATGCTAGCCTAGGTTAGGCTAGGCTAGGCTAGGTTAGGATAGGCTACGCTAGGCTAGGTTAGAGTAGGGTAGGTAAAGCCATGATAGGTTAAGCTAGGGTAGGGTAGGGTAGGGTAGGGTCGGGTAGGTAAGGCTAGGTTAGGCTAGGCTGGGCTAGGCTAGGCTACTCTAGGCTAGATTAGGCTAGGTTAGGTTAGGTAAGGCTTGGCTAGGCTATTTTTCGATAAGGTAGACTATGTTAGGATAGGGTAGGCTAGGTTAGGCTAGGTTAGGCGACTTAAGGATAAGCTAGGCTAGGCTAGGCTAGGCTAGGCTAGGTTAGGCTAGGATAGGTTAGGCTAGGCTAGATTAGGCTAGGTTAGGTTAGGCTAGGCTAGGTTAGGCTAGGCTAGATTAGGCTAGGTTTGGTTAGGCTAGGCTATGCTCTGCTAGGCTACGCTAGGCTATGCTAGGTTAGAGTAGGATATGTTAGGCTAGGCTCGCATAAAGTATGTTATAGTAGGATATGCTAGGCTAGGATAGGCTAGAGTAGGCTAGGCTAGGCTATAGTAGGCTAGGTTAGGCTAGGGTAGACTTGGCTATGTTAAGCTACGCTACGTTACGTTAGGTTAGGCTAGGAAAGTCTAGGATAGTATAGCATGGGCAAGGCTATGTTAGGTTATTCTAGGTTAGGTTAGTCTAGGTTAAGTTAGTGAAGGTTAGGCTAGCCTAGCATCTAATAGGCTAGGCTAGGCTTGACTAACTCAGGCTAGGCTAGATTAGAGTAGGCTAGGCTAGATTAGAGTAGGCTAGGTTAGGCTAGACTAGGTTAGTTTACGTTAGGTTAGATTAGGCTAGACTAGGCTAGTTTACACTAGACGAGGCTAGTTTAGGCTAGACTAGGTTAGATTAGGCTAGGCTAGGTTAGATTGGGCTAGGGTAGGCTAGGGTAGGCAAGTGTAGGATAGGGTAGGTTACTATAGGATAGGGTAGGCTAGTGTAGGATAGGGTATGCTAGGGTAGGCTAGGTTAGGCTAGGTTAGATTATGCTAGGTTAGGCTATGTTAGGCTACTGTAGGTTAGGTTAGGTTAGGAAACAACACGCTAAGATAGGTTAGCCTCGGTTCTGCTAGGTTTGTCTAGGATAGGCAAGGTTAGGGTAGGCTAGGCTAGGCTAGAGTACTCGAAGCTAGGTTAGGTTAGGTTAGGCTAGGATAGGCATGCTAGGCTAGGCTAGGTTAGTTTATGTTAGGTTAGATTAGGCTAGAATAGGCTAGTTTAGGCTAGACTAGGCTAGTTTAGGATAGACTAGGTTAGATTAGGCTAGACTAGGTTAGATTAGGCTAGGCTAGGTTAGATTGGGCTAGGGTAGGCTAGGGTAGGCTATTGTAGGATAGTGTATGCTAGGGTAGGCTAGGTTAGGATAGGTTAGATTATGCTAGGTTAGGCTATGTTAGGCTACTATAGGTTAGGTTAGGTTAGGCAACGCCACGTTAAGATAGGTTAGCCTCGGTTCTGCTAGGTTTGTCGAGGATAGGCAAGGTTAGGCTAGGCTAGGCTAGGCTAGAGTACTCGAAGCTAGGTTAGGTTAGGCTAGGCTAGGATAGGCGTGCTAGGCTAGGCTAAGTTAGGCCAGGTGAGGTTAGGCAAGGTTAGGCTATGCTAGGCTACACCAGAGTATTCGAAGCTAGGTTAGGTTAGGCTAGGGTAGGCTAGAATATTACCCCCTAGGCTAGTGTAGGTTAGGTTAGGCTGGGCTACGCTAGCCTAGGTTAGGCTAAGCTAGGCTAGGCTAGACTAGGTTAGGCTAGGCTAGGCTGGGTTAGGCTAGGTTACGTTAGGCTAGCTTAGGCTTGTCTAGGCTAGGTTAGGCTATACTAGGTTAGGCTAGACTAGGTTAGGTGAGGCTAGGTTTCACTAGGTTCGATAAGGCTAGGTTAGGCTAGACTAGGTTAGGCGAGGCTAGGCTCAATAAGGATAGGTTCGATAAGGCTAGGTTAAGCTAGGTTAGGTTAAGCGAGGCTAGGTTCGATAAGGCTAGGTTAGGCTAGACTAGGTTAGGTGAGGCTAGGTTAGGTTAGCCTAGGTCACACTAGGTTAGGGTAGGGTAGGATAGGTTAGGATAGGCTAGAATGGGCTATGTTAGGCTAGAGTAGGTTAGGTTAGGCTAGGCTATGTAAGGCTAGGCTAGGCTAGGTTAGGTTAGGCTAGGCTAGGCAAGCCTACGTTAAGATAGGGTAGTATACGTTACGATAGGTTAGGCTAGGTTAGGCTAAGTTAGGCTAGGATAGGCTAGGCTAGATTGGGCTTGGTTACGTTAGGCTAAGTTAGGCTAGGATAGGTTAGGCTAGGTTAGGCTAGGCTAAGGTATTATATACTAGTTTAAGTTAGTGTTGGTAGGTGGTGTTAGGATAAGCTAGGTTAGGCAAAGCTAGCCTAGGTGTCACACCTCCAACAACAAAAAAAAAAAAAAAAAAATTCTTCAACTCCTTTTTGACTTGAAGTGGTGTCAAGACATAGTAGGATTCTTAATTAGTGGTATATAACTTTATACCATTTCCTTTTCAACATTTTTATGGTCAAGGGTCTATTTACAAAATTGGGATAATAAATATCCCTTTTGGTTTTTTTTCTTTGTTAAACCCTTATATGTATGAGTATTGGCACTTTACTTTCTTCCCTAACTTTACTAACTTATCTACCCATACATACAACTTTATGAACATATATATATATATATAGGACTTTAATAACTTATATATATATATATATAGTCTTACCTACACGTCGATAACTTATATATATATATAACCTTACCTAAGCTTGTATATATATACTCCTACCTAAACTTTGATAATTTAAATGGTGACCTACTACCCACTTTGGACCTTCATATACTTAGAAGTACATAGATATACAAATCAACATTCATCGTCCACGGCCAAGGAATGTCTTTTCATAGATATCAAAATGGATTAATTACGTTTCTCAATACCTAAATCGGTCCTACGTGGTATAGAATTTCATAGGAATCACGATTTTTGCCACCATATGGTTCACTAACCCGTGAATGTATTTTTCTCTGCGAAGCACTCTTGGTTACATCTAACAGCGTTAGTTAACATCTAACTGCTTGTTTAAACAAACCCTAACCCACTAGCTTCTACTACTCGATTTGTGTTTTTACGGCGTCGATATGGATCTGTTCAAAGTTTAATTGTAAATGTCATGTTTCGTTTTTTTTTGACAGGGTTGCGTACAGGAAGATGAAGGAGTCAGTACACCCGAGATCCGTCTTTTGGCTGCGACGGTTGCACGTGTGCCACCTTCTTCAACCACAGGCTTACGGCTTCTGAAGTGGCCCGCTTTAGGTTCAGCATTTTAAATGGCTCATTTACCAAACTGCACCACCCTTCTTGATCACGAAACCTCGGCACCTTGCCAGCTGTGGGAAGTAACAGGAAAGGACATTTCGATGGCGATACACTCATGCGTTTGCAGGAACTTTGCCGGTCAGGTACCTTGAGACTAGTTTACAGATCATTCAACGGACAGTCGGGTATCCTGGTTATCGTTCGGCTTGATTTTCCAAATCCATCTTGGGATTTCGAAAAACGCGGGGCGGCGGGGTGATAACGTATTCCTCCTTGCCCGTACGTGTGTTGTTGTGTTTCTAGGGTTTCTACCTTCCCATTATAATCCCCTCTCTGCTCCAGGAGTCATTATGTTTCATTCCGCCCCCCGGTTCTTGTTTTACAGAGTTCAGTCTCCGTCTTAAACCACTTAAGAGCTTATGGGAAGGTCGATCCCTGTCTGCATATTTCCTTCAGGGTAAAAGTATCTTTCTCTACCTTTTATATTGCCCTACTCTCTGGGTTTTATCCTTTCCAGCCTTATATCGCTGTCATTAACTTTTGGTTCGATTTTCCTGGTGTACAGGTTGTTGGTGCACCGATTTGTCAAAAGGTGACTGAAGGAGCAGTTACGATTATGTTTGCTGAGAGTCTGCGGTAAGAGGGTTTATCATTTGAGATCATTGCTCGGTTGGTCGTATGACCACTCACTGAGTTCAGGTTAAGCCACCTTGTCCCGGAGTACTCAGCCATTTCCTAACTTTGCTTCCGCACAACCCCTCTTCGTTCTCTGGTTTGGTTATGTCGATTTCCCCTCACATAATGAAATCTTCTTCCGGCTTTCGTCTTATTTCATCTTTCATAACGAAATCTACAACATTGTTATGGGTTCAATGTCTGACTGAACCACGAAATTTAACCAATCACCTATCCAGATTCCGCGTTCATACGTTGCAGGGCATAATTATTCCATGCGTCTTGGTTATAATTTTTTCTTCATCTGCCAACCCCAACTGTGTCCTCATGGTTTATGGCTCGAAGTTTTTTTTTCAGCATATAGACTACCTATGTATATCTATGTTTTATCAGTCGAGATATTTATCCCTGGACGGCCCATTTCCATTTGATTTTTTTGTTTCTTTTAATTTATTTGAACCATACAGATAGCTGTGAGTTTCGTTTACATTCACCTGGTCATATTCACTGTAGTTCTTGTTTAATCGATTGTCCGAGGGGGTGTAACTCGGGAATCTACTTACCACCAGAATTTGGAAGTTCGACTGAGCTGCATGCACCAGAGTCGTAATGACTTGGCTCGGCGCTCCCATCTACTTCATCGTGGTGTTACAACAGTGATGGAACGATCTCAGTAACAGTCATCATAGTTAGTAGCTACGTGTATGATTAATAATGCAAGTTGGAAATTCATATATATATATGCCGTCATTTTATTTCACGTTTATGTACATACCTAGCAATTTTATTTTACAGTGGTTTTGCTACATGTCAAGTTTTTTTTTTGTTCTTTGAAAAGGGACTCCACGCCGTGAGTGCAGGTTTCATGCAATGACTGTAATTAATCCTCGTGTATTCGTAGAGTTAACTCCTCATTTATTTCACAGAGCTGTATCGTTCTTATCTATATTAGTTACGAATCCACCTACCTTACTTTGATTTGACCACTCATTCATAAAATTTCATTTTGGGGTTCGCATGTATGTTTAACTCTTGCGTTCCACTCATCGTTTTTCGTCGTGGTTCACGTCTGTACAGTTTGGCGTCTACTCATTATTTGTAGTCAGAGTTATAACTTGCGATGAGTTCGCGGTACCTTTATTTTTATTCCTGGTTATATTCCATATGGGTATGATTCGTATATATGTTTCTTTTTGAACATATAGGGTATATATATATATGTTCCTGTTCTTATCTCATATATGGTTTGGCTGAGTGTGCGGCTCCATTGGAGGCCGATGTTAAAAGTAACTAATGGCTAGTTCTTAATACTGATTAACATATACCTATAATTGTTAAATAGCGATACATGTATTCGATACTCCATTTTCTGATGTTCAAAAAGCCTAGCTCAAAGTCCTTAGTATTAATATTTAATTCAGAGTTTAGAGATGAATTTAAAATGCTATACACCTTATTATTGCTATGAATGTTGTAATTTCCTCTATGGTGTAGCTTCACTCTTTAGGGTAGTAAGAGTAGATTTTCTAATCCTAGCTTTTAAATTATATATTTTTCTTTTGAGGTATACCTGTATGCATTTTCTAGTACTTGACTATAGGACTTTAATTATATTTGGAGTCGTTTGCTACTATACTTGTTTCAAGGCTCAAGGATAGCTCTAGAAATGTAAGATATACATTTATAACTGCTAAAATAATCATATAGAATAGAATCATGCTTTTCCTGTCACAAGTTTGAATGTAAGATTCTACTATCTTACTTTCTTTCCTGTTTATTTTGCACCATGTAAACTTCAGTACTTGCTACCATATTGTTCTATTATTCATAGGAGCACAATGTTCACATTTGTAGTTACAGAAAGCAAGAGAATATTTCATTTTCCATAGAGATTAAGTAACTTCAGATTTAGACCACAATTGGTTTAGAGCTTCTGGGTTTTCTACTCTATGGATTTCTGGTCTACAACTAAACAGAATCTGGAAGGTAATTGCCTTAGGATGGATTCTGTTAAATGTAGTACTAACATCAATCACACCATTTAATTTATTTTGTTATATATGTAGCCAATTCATACCACCAGTAAATAGAATAACAAAAATTTCAGAACATACCACAATCTGCAAATGACCAACCTCCCAACCTTAGAGTTCTCTTTATCTCCCAGGACTCACCCCCGAGCAGAGATCACCTCCTAGACAGATCAACCTCTGATCTTCTTAGGAGCATCTTATTGAAGCTCATAATTACCCAAAGCATGTTTCTAATTCTGCGTCCAGAATAGTAGGATGCTTTCTTTCCTGTTTAGCCTAGGCTTCCCATTTTGGGATTCTTTAAAGCTGCTTTAAGCTTTTCCTCAGCTTTTCCAGCTTTTTCTCACCTCTTCCCAACTACTCCTCTTCATTGGGGAAATTTAGATTCCTCCTCAAATCTAAATTAATTTCTTTCAAGAATTTTTGAAAGATTTTTGGGGATTTGTTGCCTTATCCATCCTCATGGAGTTGGCAAGTGATCTCTAATTCTATTTTTGGTCAAAATGCACAATCAATTTATTTATTTCCTCAAATAAAATATGCAAATACATTCACACCATACTCATCCCTTGGGGTCTACCCCCTTAGGATTAAAGTTCAAATGTATAACTTTTAAAAATTCAACACACAAATTGGGGGTGTTACATATTCCCCCTCTGAAAATAAACACCGTCCTCGGTGTTGTTATTCAACTACTAGAGTTGATTTAAACAAAAATGGATATTTATCCATCATTTCAGCTTCCTTTTCCCAGGTGGCTTCTTCAACAGTAAAGTGCTTCCACTGAACTTTTACTCTGACCATTGTCCTGTTTCTCAATTCAATTTCTTCCCGCTCCAATATTTGAAGCGGTTCTGGCAGAATCTCCCCTTCTGGTTCCACCTGTACAACATTCCAATCAACTATGTGAGAAGCATCATGTACATATCTTTTTAATAATGAAATATGAAACACATCATGCACTCTAACATGGGGTGGTAAGGCCAGCTTGTAAGCCACTGGTCCCACCCTTTCTAAAATTTCAAAAGGCCCACAATATCTAGGTGTAAGTTTTGCACAACTTCCAGCATAAAGTGTGCTCTTTTTGGGTTTGATGCATAAATACACATGGTCCCCCACTTTGAATTCTCGGTGCACTCTTTTTTTATCAGCATAGCTTTTTTGGCGATCTTGTGCTGTCTTGATATTTCTTTGTATCTGTTTGACAATTCTCTCCATCTCTTGTAGTGCATCTGGTCCCAACACCAGTTTATCCTCTGGTTGACTCCATCTCAAAGGGGTACGACACTTTCTCCCATAAAGTGCCTCAAACAGACTCATCTTAATAGAGGATTGGTAGCTATTATTATAGGCAAACTCAGATAAATGCAAATACTCTTCCCATTTTGATGGCCTATCCATCACGTACATTCTCAGCATATCCTCTAAAATTTGATTTTTCCTTTTTGTTTTCCCATCAGTTTGAGGGTGATAGGCAGTACTAAAATTCAGCTTAGTACCCATTCCTGCAAACAATCCCTTCCAAAATGATGTTGTAAACTTAGAATCTCGATCTGATACAATCACCTTGGGAACTCCATGAATCCTTACTATCTCCTTTAGGAAAACATTTGCTACTTGAGCTGTTCCAAAGGTAGACTTGACTGGTATAAAGTGAGCAGCTTTTGTGAGAGTGTCTACTACTACCATAACAGAATCATGTTGATATTTAGTCTTGGGTAATCCTGTTATAAAATCTAGGGAAACTGTGTCCCATTTCCATTCTGCAATTGGCAAAGGGTTTAAAGGCCCTGCTGGGTGTTGATGCTCAACTTTGACTAACTGACATTCCATACATCTACTTAAATACTCCGCCACATCTCTTTTCATTCCTGGCCAGAACAACTTCTTCTTCAAGGCTGTTAACATCTTTTGGTATCCTGGATGTCCTGCATAGGGTTATTTGTGATATTCATCTAGAATTTCTCTTTTCAATGACTCTATATTTGGAATATACAACATGTTTTTATAATAGAGCAGCCCTTGTTAGTTTTTAGTGAAATCAGTTTTATCCCTTGTTTGTAGTTTCACCAAGAGTGCTTCATAGTTGGGATCTTGAGTTGCTGCTTTTCCCACCAATTCCTCTACCTCCATATGGGCACTACTCCCCATGTTGTTCACATTTGGACAAGAATTTCTACTTAATGCATCAGCAACTTTATTCTCTTTCCCCTTCATATGCTTTATGTCCATATCAAATTCACTTAGAAAAGTCAGCCATCTGGCTTGTCTTGCATTCAGGTCAGTTTGGGAGAAAAAATATTTGAGGCTAATATGATCAGTCATCAGTGTGAATTTCTTCCCCAGCAGATAGTGCCTCCAGATTTTTAAAGCATGGATAACAACTGCAAATTCTAAGTCATATGCACTGTAATTCTGTTCATGAGTTTTCAGTTTCCTAGATTCATAGGCAATAACTAAATTTTCCTGCAATAAAACTCCTCCTAGTCCTTCTCTGCAAGCGTTTGTACACACAACAAACTCTTTATCAGGATAAGCAATTTTTAATATAGGGGCTGAAATAAGCTTTTTTTTCAATTGTTCGAAACTGTTTTGACATTTCTCAGTCCACACGAACTTAACTCCCTTCCTTTGTAATGAGGTTATGGGATTTGCTATAGCAGAAAATCTCTCCACAAATCTGCGATAATAGCCTGCAATTCCCATAAATGATCTTACTGCTGAGACATCAGTGGGAACTAGCCATTCTTTAATGGCTTTTATCTTTTCAGGGTCAACTGCCAACCCTTTTTCAGAAATTATATGACCCAGATATTGAATTTTATCTTTATAAAATTCACATTTGTTGAACTTGGCATATAGCTGGTTTTCTTTTAAAGTCTGCAACACTATTCTCAGATGTTCCTTATGTTCATTTTCATTTTTAGAATAGACTAAGATATCATCTATGAACACAAGAACAAATTTGTCTAAATACTTATTCAACACACTGTTCATCAGACACATAAAGGTGGCAGGGGCATTCGTCAAACCAGAAGGTAGGACTACAAATTCGTAATGCCCATACCTGGTTCGAAATGCTGTTTTGCTGATGTCTTCTTATTTAATTCTAAGCTGGTGATACCCAGTCCTTAGGTCTATCTTGGAGAAGACTGAACCTCCTCTCACTTGATCAAAAAGATCATCAATTCTAGGAAGTGGATATCTATTCTTAATGGTCAACTTGTTTAGTTGACGATAGTCAATGCACATCCTAAAAGTTCCATCCTTCTTTTTCACAAATAAAACCGGGGCTCCCCAAGGAGACACACTTGGTCTTATATACCCTTTATCTAACAATTCCTGTAATTCCATTTTCAGTTCCATTAGTTCAGGAGGGCTCATTCGATACGGTGCTCGAGAAACAGGTGTTGCTCCTGGTACCAGATCGATTGAAAAATCAATCTCTCTTTTGGGGGGAAGATGAGGGATTTCCTTGGGAAATACTTCCTTGTATTCTCTAATGACTGGTATAGCATCCAGTAACTCTTCCTCAGTTTGCTGTTCTATTTCTTCTACATGCACTGCATAAACTTGGTATCATTTCCTAGCTGTTCTTTTTAATTGTAAGGCTGATATTTGTCTTATCTAAATGGATTTCAGTTTCCCTCTTAATGTAAAAGGTTTCCCTTCCTCATCCACACAATGCAGGGTTTTATCCCAGCAGTTCATTAGAGCTTTCTTCTTTTCTAGCCAATCCAATCCTATCAACAGATCATAGGATCCTAATGGCAATATGTTCAAGTTTACTTCTGTTGAAAAACCATTTAATTGTATTGCTGTTTTGGGAAACTTATGAGTGACTTTTCTCTTAGTTCCAGTGGCCAGCTGTACCAACCATGACTGCTGAAACTTTTCAGGTTTAATTTTACATTTTTCTACAATTCCAGGACTAATGTAACTCAAAGAAGCACCTGGATCAATCAAAACAGTAATAGGTATTTCAGAAATCTTACCCTCCATTTCCACCATGGTTGCTTGATATTCTGCTTGTCGATTCTCCAAGGCTGCACTGATAGTCGGTATATTTTTGGCTATGGCATTTACAGTTGTTGCCTCTCGCTCTCTGTTGAGCATGTGTATAGTTCGATGGGGGCAGTCCCTCATCATGTGGGGTTCTCCACAGCCCCAACATTTCAGAGGTTCCTTCATTCTGACTGTCCCTTCCTTTTTATTGTTCCCTTCTACTGGTTTTGAAGCCACTTGGGACTGAGCAGTTTGACTTTATTTTGGTTTGCTGAACTTTTTCCTTTGATGATCTCTACCAAAATTCCTAAAATATGCTGGTTTTGGTCTCTTTCCTTTGAACTCACCCTTGTTCATCCAGCTCTTCCCTTGTTCAGCTTTACTTTTAAACTGCTGATAGCATAATCTTGCTTTTCTAACAGCTTCATCCATGGTCTTTGGGTTGTCAAACTCAATTTTCTCCTGGTACACAGTAGGAAAACAATTTAAAAACCTTTGCACTTTTGCCTTTTCTTCCCTAATGTAAGGGACATAACTCAGTAAATTAGTAAAATTAGTGACAAACTCATCAATAGTGAGCTGCCCTAGCCTAAGTTCATGGAATTCTTTTGCTTTATCATCATAATATTGTTCATTTAAGTAGCGACTTTTGAACTTAGTTTGAAAATCTTCCCAAGTAACTGTTTTTTCATCAATGGCATGCACTATTTTTCTCTCTTCCCACCATAGTGTAGCCTTTCCTTGTAGCTGGTACACAGCTAATCTGGTCTTCAGGTTGCTCTCATATTCATATACTTGGAAATACTTGATCATGTTCAGCAACCAAGCTTCAGCATCTTCTTCCTTCTCCCCATCATAGGAGGGAGGTTTGATCTTTCTAAATTCTCCCTGCAATTCTCTTTTCTGTTTATGCTGCTGTCTAGTAGCATCATCATCATCAGACTCATCCATCTTTCTCTTTCTGGAACTTTCGCCTTCCTGGCTGTTCCAGGAAGTTAGTTCTCTGATGAGCTTTTCCTGCTTCTTACTGTCTGATGACAACATGTCATTCTGGCTTCTCAGTTCAGCCAATTCTTGTTGTAGCCTGTGCAACATAGCCATTACCGGGGCATTGGGATCTCGAGTAGCAAACTCATCCCGCAGATCCACATAAATCCCTTCACCTTCAGCCATTTCAACTGTACACACTTACAACACAGATTAGCAAAAGTTTATAAACCTCAAAAAAAACAAAATATGTAATAAGTAGTGAGCACAAAATTGACAGCCCAATTTTTGTAACGGTGCTCCGATACCATTTGTCACACCTCCAACAACAAAAAAAAAATAAAAAATTTCTTCAAATCCTTTTTGACTTGAAGTGGTGTGAAGACATAGTAGGATTCTTAATTAGTGGTATATAACTTTATACCATTTCCTTTTCAACAATTTTATGGTCAAGGGTCTATTTACAAAATTGGGATAATAAATATCCCTTTTGGTTTTATTTCTTTGTTAAACCCTTATATGTATGAGTATTGGCACTTTACTTTCTTCCCTAACTTTACTAACTTATCTACCCATACATACAACTTTATGAACATATATATATATATATATAGGACTTTAATAACTTATATATATATATATATAGTCTTACCTACACGTCGATAACTTATATATATATATATAACCTTACCTAAGCTTGTATATATATACTCCTACCTAAACTTTGATAATTTAAAAGGTGACCTACTACCCACTTTGGACCTTCATATACTTAGAAGTACATAGATATACAAATCAACATTCATCGTTCATGGCCAAGGAATGTCTTTTCATAGATATCAAAATGGATTAATTACGTTTCTCAATACCTAAATCGGTCCTACGTGGTATAGACTTTCATAGGAATCACGATTTTTGCCACCATATGGTTCACTAACCCGTGAATGTATTTTGCTCTGCGAAGCACTCTTGGTTACATCTAACGGCGTTAGTTAGCATCTAACCGCTTGTTTAAACAAACCCTAACCCGCTAGCTTCTACTACTCGATTTGTGTTTTTACGGCGTCGATATGGATCTGTTCAAAGTTTAATTGTAAATGCCATGTTTTGTTTTCTTTTTACAGGGTTGCGTACAGGAAGATGAAGGAGTCGGTACACCCGAGATCCGTCTTTTGGCTGTGACGGTTGCACGCGTCCCACCTTCTTCAACCATAGGCTTACGGCTTCTGAAGTGGCCCGCTTTAGGTTCAGCATTTGAAATGGCTCATTTACCAAACTGCACCACCCTTCTTGAGCACGAAACCTCGGCACCTCGCTAGCTGTGTGAAGTAACAGGAAAGGACATTTCGGTGGCGATACACTCATGCGTTTGCAGGAACTTTGCCGGTCAGGTACCTTGAGACTAGTTTACAGATCATTCAACGGACAGTCGGGTATCCTGGTTATCGTTCGGCTTGATTTTCCAAATCCATCTTGGGATTTCGCAAAACGCGGGGCGGCGGGGTGATAACGTATTCCTCCTTGCCCGTACGCGTGTTGCTGTGTTTCTAGGGTTTCTACCTTCCCATTATAACCCCCTCTCTGCTCTAGGAGTCATTACGTTTCATTCCGCCCCCCGGTTCTTGTTTTACAAAGTGCAGTCTCCGTCTTAAACCACTTAAGAGCTTATGGGAAGGTCGATCCCTGTCTGCATATTTCCTTCAGGGTAAAAGTCTCTTTCTCTACCTTTTATATTGCCCTACTCTCTGGGTTTTATCCTTTCCAGCCTTATATCGCTGTCATTAACTTTTGGTTCGATTTTCCTGGTGTACAGGTTGTTGGTGCACCGATTTGTCAAAAGGTGACTAAAGGAGCAGTTACGATTATGTTTGTTGAGAGTCTGCGGTAAGAGGGTTTATCATTCGAGATCCTTGCTTGGTTGGTTGTATGACCACTCACTGAGTTCAGGTTAAGCCACCTTGTCTCGGAGTACTCGGCCATTTCCTAACTTTGCTTCCGCACAGCCCCTCTTCGTTCTCTGGTTTGGTTATGTCGATTTCCCCTCACATAATGAAATCTTCTTCCGGCTTTCGTCTTATTTCATCTTTCATAACGAAATATACAACACTGTTATGGGTTCAATGTCTGAATGAACCATGAAATTTAACCAATCATCTGTCCAGATTCCGCGTTCATACATTGCAGGGCATAATTATTCCATATGTCTTGGTTATAATTTTTTCTTCATCTGCCAACCCCAACTGTGTCCTCATGGTTTATGGCTCGAAGTTTTTTTTTCAGCATATAGACTACCTGTGTATATCTATGTTTTATCAGTTGAGATATTTATCCCTGGACGGCCCATTTCCATTTGATTTTTTTGTTTCTTTTAATTTATTTGAACCATACAAGTAGCTGTGAGTTTCGTTTACATTCACCTGGTCATATTCACTGTAGTTCTTGTTTAATCGATTGTCCGAGGGGGTGTAACTCGGGAATCTACTTACCACCATAATTTGGAAGTTCGACTGAGCTGCGTGCACCAGAGTTGTAATGACTTGGCTCGGCGCTCCCATCTACTTCATCGTGGTGTTACAACAGTGATGGAACAATCTCAGTAACAGTCATCATAGTTAGTAGCTACGTGTATGATTAATAATGCAGGTTGGAAATTCATATATATATGCCGTCATTTTATTTCACGTTTATGTACATACCTAGCAATTTTATTTTACAGTGGTTTTGCTACGTGTCAAGTTTTTTTTTTCTTCTTTGAAAAGGGACTCCACATTTGAGTGCAGGTTTCATGCAACGACTGTAATTAATCCTCGTGTATTCGTAGAGTTAACTCCTCGTTTATTTCGCAGAGCTGTATCGTTCTTATCTATATTAGTTACGAATCCACCTACCTTACTTTGATTTGACCACTCATTCATAAAATTTCATTTTGGGGTTCGCATGTATGTTTAACTCTTGCGTTCCACTCATCGTTTTTCGTCGTGGTTCACGTCTGTACAGTTTGGCGTCTACTCATTATTTGTAGTCAGAGTTATAACTTGCGATGAGTTCGCGGTACCTTTATTTTTATTCCTGGTTATATCATCACATATGGGTATGATTCGTATATATATGTTTTCAACATATAGGGTTTATATATATATGTTCCCTGCTCTTATCTCATATGGTTCGTTAAGTGTGCGGCTCCATCGGAGGCCGATGTTAAAAGTAACTACGGCTAGTTCTTAATACGATTAACATATATACCTATAATTGTTAAATAGCGATACATGTATTCGAGCATCTATTTGCCGATGTTCAAAAAGCCTAGCTCAAAGTCCTTAGTATTAATATTTAATTCATAGTTTAGAGATGAATTTAAAATGCTATACACCTTATTATTGCTATGAGAATGTTGTAATTTCTCTATGGTGTAGCTTCACTCTTTAGGGTAGTAAGAGTAGATTTTTCTTAACTAGCTTTTAAATTATATATTTTTCTTTTGAGGTATACCCGTATGCATTTTCTAAGACTTGACTATAGGACTTTACCAGGTTTGGAGTCGTTTGCTACTATACTTGTTTCAAGGCTCAAGGATAGCTCTAGAAATGTAAGATATACATTTATAACTGCTAAAATAATCATATAGAATAGAATCATGCTTTTCCTGTCACAAGTTTGAATGTAAGATTCTACTATCTTACTTTCTTTCCTGTTTATTTTGCACCATGTAAACTTCAGTACTTGCTACCATATTGTTCTATTATTCATAGGAGCACAATGTTCACATTTGTAGTTACAGAAAGCAAGAGAATATTTCATTTTCCATAGAGATTAAGTAACTTCAGATTTAGACCACAATTGGTTTAGAGCTTCTGGGTTTTCTACTCTATGGATTTCTGGTCTACAACTAAACAGAATCTGGAAGGTAATTGCCTTAGGATGGATTCTGTTAAATGTAGTACTAACATCAATCACACCATTTAATTTATTTTGTTATATATGTAGCCAATTCATACCACCAGTAAATAGAATAACAAAAATTTCAGAACATACCACAATCTGCAAATGACCAACCTCCCAACCTTAGAGTTCTCTTTATCTCCCAGGACTCACCCCCGAGCAGAGATCACCTCCTAGACAGATCAACCTCTGATCTTCTTAGGAGCATCTTATTGAAGCTCATAATTACCCAAAGCATGTTTCTAATTCTGCGTCCAGAATAGTAGGATGCTTTCTTTCCTATTTAGCCTAGGGCTTCCCCATTTTGGGATTCTCTTCTTTAAAGCTGCTTTAAGCTTTTCCTTAGCTTTTCCAGCTTTTTTCTCACCTCTTCCCAACTACTCCTCTTCATTGGGGTAATTTAGATTCTCCTCAATATAAATAATTTTCTTTCAAGGATTTTTGAAAGATTTTTGGGGATTTGTTGCCTTATCCATCCTCATGGATTTGGCAAGTGATCTCAATTCTCTTTTTGGTCAAATTGCATAATCATTTTTATTTATTTCCTCAAATAAAATATGCCAATACATTCACACCATACTCATCCCTTGGGGTCCACCCCCTTAGGATTAAAGTTCAAATGTCTAACTTTTAAAAATTCAACACACAAATTGGGGGTGTTACACTAGGATAGGCTCTACTAAGCTAGGATAGGCTCTACCCAGCCTAACCTAACCATCCCTAACCTAAACTAACCTAACGTAACCAAGCCTAACCAAACTAACCTAACCTAACCAAGCCTAACCTAACCTAACCAAGCCTAACCTAACCAAGCCTATCCTAACCTAACCTAGCCTACTCTACCTAGCCTAATCTAGCTTAACCTAGCCTACTCTAACCTAGACTAACATATCCTACTCTAACTTAGCATAACTTAGCCCACTCTAACTTAGCGTAACCTATCATATTCTAACTTAGCATAACCTCTCCTATTTTGACTTAGTATAACCTATCCTATTCTAACGTAGCCAAATCTAGCTTAACCTAGCCTACTCTAACCTAGCCTATTCTAACCTAGCCTAATCTAGCCTAGCCTAGCCTAGCCTAACATAGCTTAGTTGAACCTAGCCTATTCTACCTAGCCTATCAATCTTAACCTAGCCTACTCTACCTAGCATAATCTAGCTTATCCTAGCCTAAACCAACCTAGGCAAACCTATCCTATCATAGCCAGCCTAACCTAACCAATCTAGCCTAGCCATCCTAGCCTAACCAACCTAGCCTAGCCTGGCCTAGCCTAGCTGAGCACAACCAAGCCTAGCCTAACCAAGCCTAACCTAGCCTAACCTAGCCGAGCATACCAAACCTAGCCTCAACTAACCTAACCTAACCTACCCAAGCCTACCTTACCCTACCCTAGCATACCCTAACCTAACCTAGCCTAGCCTGACCTAACCTAGCCTATCCTAGCATAGCCTACCCTAGCCTATCCTACCCTACCCTAACCCACCTACCATGTTTGTCCTAACCTACCCTACCCTAGCCTATGAGAATTCCACCTACCTAGTTGGGCCTACCTAACCTGTCCCTGCCCTAGCAGCCCTGCTAAATTTTTAGTTTCAGCCTAAGTTTAATAAGTCTCCAAATCTAAATTTAGCCCCCATCTTTTACGTAGTCATCCTGCCCTAGCTCATTCCTGTTTAATTTAGCTCAAATTTTAGCCTAATTCTAAACTAACCTTAATCCTAACCTACTCCCTAACGTAGCCCAACCTAACTTAGCCAAGACACCCCAACGCTTGGTACCTCTAGGGTACTTAGCTTCATCTTATCCTAAACTATCCTAAACTAGCCTAGCCTAACTTAGCCTTGCCTAACCTAGCCTAGCCTAGCCTAGCCTAGACTAGCCTGACCTAACCTAACCTAACCTAACCAACCTATCCTAGCCTAGCCTAGCCTAGCCTAGCCTAACCTAGCCTAACCTAACCAAACCTAGCCTAACCTAACCAAACCTAACCTAACCTAACCTAGCCTAGCCAAACCTAGCCTAGCCTAACCTCACCTAACCTAGCCTAACCTAACCTAGCCTAGCCTAGCCTAATCTATCTTAACCTAATCTACCTAGCATAATCTAGCTTAACCTAGCCTACTCTAACCTAGCCTAGCATACCCAAACCTAGCCTAAACTAACCTAACCTAGCCTAAATTAACCTAACCTAGCCTAAACTAACCTAACTTAACCTAACCTAGGCTAGGATAATCTAAGCTAGGGTGAGCTAGGCTATTATAGGCTCGACTAAGCTATGGTAGGCCAGATTACGCTCGGTTATGCTAGGGTAGGCTAGGGTAGTCATTGTTAGGCTAGGCTATGCTAGCCTAGGCTAGGCTAACTTAAGCTAGGTGAGGTTAGGTTAGGCAATGCTAGGTTAGAAAAGGTTAGGCTAGGCTTGGATAGGCTAGAGTATTCGAAGCTAGGTTAGGTTAGGCTAGCCTAGCTTAGAGTATTTGAAGCTAGGTTAGGCTAGACTAGGCTATGCTAGGCTAGGCTAGGTTAGACTAGGTTAAGTTAGGCTAGGTTAGGCTAGGTTCAGTAAGTCTATGTTAGGCCCGACTAGGTTAGGCAAGGCTAGGTTAGGTTACCCTAGCCTAGGCTAGGTGAAGTTAAGCTGGGTGAGGTTAGGTTAGGCAATGCTAGGTTAGCAAAGGTTAGGCTAGGCTTGGCTAGGCTAGAGCATTAGAAGCTAGGTTAAGCTAGGCTAGCCTAGGTTAGAGTATTTAAAGCTAGGTTAGGTTAGGTTAGGTTAGGCTAGCCTGGCTAGGCTAGGCTAGGCTAGGCTAGGCTAGGTTAAGCTAGGCTAGACTAGGTTAGACTAGGTTAAGTTAGGCTAGGTTAGGCTAGGTTCGGTAAGTATAGGTTAGGCCTGACTAGGTTAGGCGAGGCTAAGTTAGGTTAGCCAAGCTCATGCTAGGCTAGGGTAAGGTAAGATAGGTCAGGCTAGGTTATTCTAGACTAGGTTAGGTTAGGTTAGGCTAGACTAGGCTATGTAAGGTTAGGTTAGGTTAGGCTAGGCTAGGCTATGTAAGGCTAGGCTAGGTTAGGTTAGGTTAGGCTAGGCTAGGAAAGGCTACGTTAGGATAGGATAGTATACATTACGATAGGTTAGCATAGGTTAGGCTATGTTAGGCTACATTAGGATAAGGTAGGCAAGGTTAGGCTAGGTTAGGCTGAGATAAGGTACTATAGACTAGTTTAAGTTAGGGTTGGTAGGTTAGGCTACGATAAGCTAGGTTAGGGTGAGCTAGGCTAGGATAGGCTCGACTAAGCTAGGGTACACTAGCTTAGGCTAGGTTAGGCTAGGCTATGCTAGGCTAGGTTAGGCTAGGCTATGCTAGGCTAGGTTAGGCTAGGCAAGGCTATGTTAGGCTATGTTAGACTACTTTAGGATAAGGTAGGCAAGGTTAGGTTAGGTTAGGCTAGGCTAGGTTAGGCTAGGCTAAGTTAGTCTAGGCTAGGTTAGGTTAGGCTAGGCTAGGCTAGGTTAGGCTAGGTTAGGCTAGGTTAAGGTAGGATAGACTAGCTTAAGTTAGGGTTGGTAGGTAAGGCTAGGATAATCTAGGTTAGGGTGAGCTAGGCTAGGATAGGCTTGACTAAGCTAGGGTAGGATAGATTAGGCTAGGTTATGCTAGGGTAGGCTAGGTTAGTCATTGTTAGCCTAGGCTAGGCTATCCTAGGATAGGTTAAGTTAGCCTAGGTGAGGTTAGGTAGGCAATGCCAGGTTAGGAAAGGTTGGGCTAGGCTACGCTAGGCTAGAGTATTTGAAGCTAGGTTAGGTTGGGCTAGCCTAGGTTAGAGTATTTGAAGCTAGGTTAGGCTAGGCTAGGCTATTACATGCTAGGCTAGAGTAGGTTAGAGTAGGCTAGGCTAGGATAGGTTAAGCTAGGTCAGACTAGGTTAGACTAGGTTATATTAGGCTAGGTTAGGCTAGGTTCGGTAAGTATATAGATCTAAACCTTTTTGCACAATATTTATTTATAGATCTATACGCTGGTTCATCATGGTGAAAGTGTGTATACATGCTGGTTTGGTTATCTGTTTATTATTGTTATATTTTTGTTGTCTGTAAATGAAGTCTTCATATGAATCTAGGTTGGTTGAATAATGTATATGCTACTAAGTTGAATATGTAAAAATCTTATCAATGAGTGATTAAGTATGATTAACAATGTTGACTAAATAAGGGTTTTAAAAAATGATGTTGATCTATACGTAGATTGGTGTGCATGAAAGTGCATATATACATAGGTTCATTAAAGGGAAGTCGTGTATGCATTTAAGATAATGAATGATCAGGGTTGAAATTCATTCTACATGTTGATTTTGAAATCTGGGTTTATTACTGTGTTCTGGTTAGAGTGTTCACTATTCTGTTTGAATTTTGGGTTAAGTTTATTGGTGTTGATCTTTATGCTGAGTTGAGTTAAAGTTGTTGGATCCAGTGTGGAAATTAATGAAGTGTGGTCTGCAGCGGGTCTAAGGGTTGAACCATTCAATGTGGAAGTAGAAGCTTCCTACGAGTAGAAGCTAGTGTTTTGAACAGTGGGTTGTAGCTCCCTTCCACTAGAGTTTGGTAAACAAGAGTAGGGGGTTGGAGCTCCCTTCCCGGAGAATGAGAGAAGGTTACAGCCTTCTAAAAGTATATGCCTCCATATTGATATGATTCTGCATCAGTACAACATTGTAAGGAGTTTTCCATAAAGTAAATTTTGAATATAGATATGACAACAGCGGTGGTTTTCTCCTAAATTGTGTTTCCACATTAAATCGTGGTGTTCATGTGTGATGCTCTTGTGTAATGGTTAATTAAGTTATTACTGCACTTATTTACTACTTAAATTTCTAATAGTATGGGCTAAAGATTTCTTCTGAATGGTTACCTAAATAGTAAAGTTATCTATGTATACGCTAGTTTCTCTTTGGTGCTAAAAATTCTTCTGAATGTTTACGTAAACGATAAATTTATCTGTGTATACACTAGTTTCTATTTGGAAAGTCGCATATATACACTGATTGTGCTAATCAAATTTGCACATAGAAATAAAAAAAGAGAAAATAAAAAGGATTGTGATTATTGAAAATACTGATTAAGCCCCCCCTCCCCCCCTCCTCTAAGTATTTTTCCCAACAATATTGAATTTTTTTTGGTAAAAATTATATTTTGTTCCCAAAAGCTTTAAAAGGACGTTATCTTAGGTAGTGGATTATTTTTTGTTAAAAAAACCAAAGTCTATTCATACAAATTGTACCGAGTAGTTCATAAGTTTACCACCCCGATCAATAAGTAAATGAAAATTGTATGAATATTATTAATCACATTTAATATACATCAATAAACATTCCCAATCCCAATTAGTTTCACATTTTTATTTCCCATTCTTAAAATATTAAGAATAATTTCCATATAACAGAATTAAAGCATAAGAAAGTAAAAGTTAAATTATTTATATTTTATTTCAATATATTTTCTAAATTTTAACATTTTTTCATTAATTAATTAAATAAAAATTAGTTATATTTTAGAAAATGAGGGTGGTGGTGAGCTTCCACTTCGAATTTCATGAAAATGATTTATTATCTTGAACAACGTTCATTTCTTGATAGCATTGGTCAAGGAAAGAAGATAATTATGATTAGCAAGGTTCGGCCTAATATACTCCTTATAATATCTTAGCTTTATTTTTCTCTATAGCTCTTTATCATCCCACAACTGATCCCAAAATTTGGAAATAATAACATTTTTAATGTTATCATTATTCTCTCATATGATTTCCTTCTTTATCTCTCAATGGTTGAGTCAAGGTAGGGCACCCTTATGTCAACCTTGCTTGTTGAAGATGCTAGTTTTGGCAAGAATTCCAAGTAGTTTTGGGAAACCTCTTGGATTCTATATTGTAAAGCTTTTTCTTATACATGAGATACCTAAATATAGCCATTATTTTGATTTATTTAGAATAAATAAAGTACTTTTAAATATGTAAATTTTAATATTTTATCTAAAAGAAACACATATTTTAAAATGATTATTTATGGAGTTACATTCAATTTGGGCTACCAAATCCATAAATTTTTAATTAATATTTTTTAATTTTGATTTGGTTGGAGTGTAAAAAGAAATAAAATAATGATGAAGAGTTGTCGACATCAAATGTTGCAACAGAAAAATTTGGTTGTAGTAGAGGTATTCTTAGAAGCTATATTTATTTTTACAATTAAAATGACTCACAAGCCAAATTTAGATTGTGTGCGGAAAGCATTTGACCAATAGAAAACTAAAAATGGTCAATTCTTTAGAATGTTTAACCATACTTTGTATGTTTGATATTTATTTCTACCTTAAATTCCATCATATACCACTCACATTTCATAATTATTATTGGCAAAGGTTGCTGACCAATGCATAATATTTATCAAAGTCTTCTTTGAAATTTTACTAGATCCTATATACATTTGCTACCTTTTTCTTTATTAAATTTTTTATAAATATCAAAATAAATTTAATACTTCCTTTATATCCTAGTTAGTTATAAATATATTTTAAATAGTATTTTGTATGTTGCCATATTTTATTTATAAATATTATTATTTGCAATCTAATAAATATATTTAATTATTTGGAAAGTAAATATTAATTATATCAATCTTATTTATTATAAAAAAACAAATTCTAATAAAAATGTCTTTAAACCACTAATAACCAACTTTAACTCATTTTTAGTAGTTAATTGTTTTATACCCAGCATATATATATATATATATATATAAAGTTATATAAAAAGTGAAATATTAGTTAAAATAAAATAAATATTTAATATTAAAAAACATATTTTTTAAATTTTTTTTATAATTATAAATAATTTTAAAAACTATTTCTTTTTCAAATAACTAAATATAATCATTAACTTTTTTATCTTATAACTACTGTATATACATAATTTGGGAATTTTAAAAATAAATTATTTTCAAAATATTAACTAAGCTAAAATATATTTATCCAAATAACATAAATAAATAATATAAAAATATAAAATTATTTTAAAAACAATTATTATAACATCATAATTAAACCGTTGTGTTTTTTTTTTCAAATTTTGCTTCTGCTTTTTCTAATTTTAGACAAAAACATCTCTTTCTGAGAAACCAGCTGTACCCACGTTGATGGAAACTGTCAGATGTTTTATTGCTGGAAAAGTAAAAAGTATTTACTGCTTTCTTATGTTTTTTTGACTGGGATGTTTTATTGCTTGGAAAAGTAAAAAGTAATTACTGCTTTATTATGTTTTTTTTAGGATTTTTCAACCAAAAAAAAGCAACGCTTTTCAAGATCCTTTCCTAAATATGACGGTTCCGCTATTTTACTATTCTCAACGGTGGATGGCTTTGGCTGTGAAGAACTGGAAATTTGATAAAGTTCCAAATTATTGAGTCTGGTGGAATAAATATAGCCCTTGGGTTTGAAATGGAATTGCCTAAGGGGTTAAAGGGAGTTGATTTCATTTTTTAGGGGGAAACCGTAATCACCGTATCTGGAAGTGATTTAAGATTTATTTATTAAGATCGAAGTAACCGTCAAGAATTCAAATAAGGGTTGATGATTGTATAGGATTCGCAGACTCATAACACAAGATAGGGTCGCAGTCGTAGCCGCTTATCGGGTAGTCAAGTAAAGTGATTTTTGATTTTCGGGAAGGGACAGCTATAGTGATTTTAATTTTTCGTTCGTCACCATCGAGAATAGGTGAACTGATTCTCAATCAACTCGGGGACGCCCATTACGCTCATGCTCGTGAACGGATTCTCACTCAACCGCCAGGACGCTGATTAGGTTCATCCCAACTATAGGTAGGTTTCTCTTGTCTTTTGGAGTTCAATATGTGGTAAACGTACAAATTCACTACTAAGATAAGATGAGATTATAAATAAATTCGATGTGCTAAGATACTTCCAGCTCAATATTGACTTCATTTGTGTTTTCTTGGAATTAGGTAGGATTTATCTTTTTGTGTTTCTTGAATTAGGTAGGATTTAACATATTTATTTGACCTCTCTGCCTCTCAAAACAAGCGCCAATTATTATTTCCTCTCACATATAATAATCTAGTATTCTATGGACAACAATTGTTTGATTTTTCTTAAAATTATCATTTGATCCAAAGGAATAAAAACTTCCATGGAATTCAATTACAGTTACATTTCCTCTCTCAAATCAAACCCCAATAACATTTCCTCTGAGCTCGAGAGTTACTCGGAAATATTAGTGAAGTGGGTTCCTATTTCCTAAGTTTGGTAAATTTCTAACAATCCACTGAAGTGCTAGATACAACTCGGTATGGAATATAAGTGAAAGCTCTCCCCACACTGAGTTTTATTTGATGTTTTTTTAAGTGTACCTTGAGGATTCAGTTATTATATCTAACATGAATATTTTTCTAATTTTAAATTTCTTTTCAAAACAAAAATAGTCGGAATATTCACCAATTAATAAAATATTAAACATCGTGCTTGAAATTTTACAAATCATTCTTGAAATCAAATTGAACGGTTGCACATAAATCCAGAAGAAATTGGAGAATTTCATTCATTTTAATTATTGATCTGCTTTTCCAGCCATCTATTAACAACAACGTCAAACGAGAACAAGAATAGGGTATTCAGCTAATGAAATTGGTGAATTGGATTCATTTTATTTATTAATTTGATTTTCCAGTAATCTATTAACAACAACCTCAAACTATAACAAGAATGAATAGGGTATTCAGTTCGATTCATAGATGTAGTGTTTATCCCTCCCTCAGCTCTGTTTTCTAGGGAAACCTAATCCATTCATTTCAGTTTTTCTTTTGTTAATTTATTTAAGTTTGTAACTAGTTGGTATTATTAGAGTAGCTTTAGCTGATTTCTAATTTTATTGATTTTATCAATATTTTATTCCGTTCAGATAATTTAATTTATTTATTGAATTAGTTTATTTGTCTGAAAATTTGTGGTTTTATTTAATCTGGTTTTTTACATTTTTTATTTCTTTTAAAGTTAAAAATATTAGTTAACTAAATTTAATTTTTCTAAAAACTTAATTTAAATTATTGGATTTTTAAAAATAATTTTCAATTTTATTTTTATATATATTTTTCATATGTAAATATATTTTTCGTTTAAATCTTATAACTTATGTTCCATTTTGTTTTTACATTATTAATGTGGTTAAGTTCAATCTATATTCATACATTTAATTTGTTTTAAATCATTCTTATTATATTTAAACTTTTATTAATAGTGTTTAATTTAATGAGGTTAGGTTAGGTTAGGTTATGTTAGTCTAGGATAGGCTAGGCTAGGCTAGGCTAGGCTCGACTAGGTTAGATTTTATTGGGTAGGCTAGGCTAGGGTCGGCTCAGCTAGGGTGAGCTAGGATATGCTAGCCTAGGTTAGGCTAGGCTAGGCTAGGTTAGGATAGGCTACGCTAGGCTAGGTTAGAGTAGGGTAGGTCAAGCCATGATAGGTTAAGCTAGGGTAGGGTATGGTAGGGTAGGGTAGGGTAGGTAAGGCTAGGTTAGGTTAGGCTAGGCTAGGCTAGGCTACTCTAGGCTAGATTAGGCTAGGTTAGGTTAGGTAAGGCTTGGCTAGGCTATTTTTCGATAGGGTAGACTATGTTAGGATAGGGTAGGCTAGGTTAGGCTAGGTTAGGTGACTTAAGGATAAGCTAGGCTAGGCTAGGCTAGGCTAGACTAGGCTAGGTTAGGCTAGGATAGGTTAGGCTAGGCTAGATTAGGCTAGGTTAGGTTAGGCTAGGCTAGGTTAGGCTAGGTTTGGTTAGGCTAGGCTATGCTCTGCTAGGCTATGCTAGGCTATGCTAGGTTAGAGTAGGATATGTTAGGCTAGGCTCGCATAAAGTATGTTATAGTAGGATATGGTAGGCTAGGATAGGCTAGAGTAGGCTAGGCTAGGCTAAAGCAGAGTAGGTAATGTAGGTTAGGTTAGGCTGTGGCTAGATAAAGGCATAGGCTGTGCTAAGTTAGGCCAGGGAGAAGAAAAGGTGAGGCCGTAGTATTCGAAGCTAGGTTAGGTTAGGCTAGGGTAGGCTAGAATATTACCCCCTAGGCTAGTGTAGGTTAGGTTAGGCAGGGCTAGGCTAGCCTAGGTTAGGCTAAGCTAGGCTAGGCTAGGCTAGGTTAGGCTAGGCTAGGCTAGGTTAGGCTAGGTTACGTTAGGCTAGCTTAGGCTTGTCTAGGCTAGGTTAGGCTATACTAGGTAAGGCTAGACTAGGTTAGGTAAGGCTAGGTTTCGCTAGGTTCGATAAGGCTAGGTTAGGCTAGACTAGGTTAGGCGAGGCTAGGCTCAATAAGGATAGGTTCGATAAGGCTAGGTTAGGCTAGGTTAGGTTAAGAGAGGCTAGGTTCGATAAGGCTAGGTTAGGCTAGACTAGGTTAGGTGCGGCTAGGTTAGGTTAGCCTAGGTCACACTAGGTTAGGGTAGGGTAGGATAGGTTAGGATAGGCTAGAATGGGCTATGTTAGGCTAGAGTAGGTTAGGTTAGAGTAGGTTAGGTTAGGCTACGCTATGTAAGGCTAGGCTAGGCTAGGTTAGGTTAGGCTAGGCTAGGCAAGCCTACGTTAAGATAGGGTAGTATACGTTACGATAGGTTAGGCTAGGTTAGGCTACGTTAGGCTAGGATAGGCTAGGCTGGATTGGGCTTGGTTACATTAGGATAAGTTAGGCTAGGATAGGTTAGGCTAGGCTAAGGTATTATATACTAGTTTAAGTTAGTGTTGGTAGGTGGTGTTAGGATAAGCTAGGTTAGGCAGAGCTAGGCTAGGATAGGCTCTACTAAGCTAGGATAGGCTCTACCTAGCCTAACCTAACCATCCCTAACCTAAAATAACCTAACGTAACCAAGCCTAACCAAAATAACCTAACCTAACCAAGCCTAACCTAACCTAACCAAGCCCAACCTAACCAAGCCTATCCTAACCTAACCTAGCCTACTCTACCTAGCCTAATCTAGCTTAACCCAGCCTACTCCCAACCTAGACTCAACATATCCTACTCTAACCTATCCTGTTGTAACTTAGCATAATCTCTAGCCCACTCTAACTTAGCGTAACCTATCATATTCTAACTTAGCATAACCTCTCCTATTCTGACTTAGTATAACCTATCCTATTCTAACATAGCCAAATCTAGCTTAACCTAGCCTACTCTAACCTAGCCTACTCTAACCTAGCCTACTCTAACCTAGCCTAATCTAGCCTAGCCTAGCCTAGCCTAGCATAGCTTAGCTGAACCTAGCCTATTCTACCTAGCCTATCAAGCTTAACCTAGCCTACTCTACCTAGCATAATCTAGCTTATCCTAGCCTAACCCAACCTAGGCAAACCTATCCTATCATAGCAAGCCTAACCTAACCAATCTAGCCTAGCCATCCTAGCCTAACCAACCTAGCCTAGCCCGACCTAGCCTAGCTGAGCACAACCAAGCCTAGCCTAACCAAGCCTAACCTAGCCTAACCTAGCCTAGCATACCAAACCTAGCCTCAACTAACCTAACCTAACCTACCCAATCCTACCTTACCCTACCCTAGCATACCCTAACCTAACCTAGCCTAGCCTGACCTAACCTAGCCTAACCTAGCATAGCCTACCCTAGCCTATCCTACCCTACCCTTCCATAACCTAGCCTAGCCTAGCCTAGCCTACCCTAACCTACCATAGCCTAACCTAACCTACCCTAGCCTAGCCTACCATAACCTAACCTACCCTAGCCTAACCTAACCTAACCTAACCTACCCTAGCCTAGCCCAGCCTAGCCCAGCCCAGCCTAGCCAAGCCTAGCCCAGCCTAGCCTGACCTAGCCGAACCTAGCCTAACCTAACCTAGCCTACCCTAGTCTAACCTAGCCTAGCCTAGCCTACCCTAACCTAACCTAACCTAACCTACCCTAACGTAGCCTAACCTAACTTAACCAAGACTACCCTAGCCTAGCCTAGCCTACCCTACCCTACCCTAGCGTACCCTAGCGTACCCTATCCTAAACTAGCCTAGCCTAACTTAGCCTTGCCTAACCTAGCCTAGCCTAGCCTAGCCTAGACTAGCCTGACCTAACCTAACCTAACCTAACCTAACCTATCCTAGCCTAGCCTAGCCTAGCCTAGCCTAACCTAGCCTATCCTAACCTAACCAAGCCTAACCAAGCTCACCTAACCTAGCCTAGCCTAATCCCAGCCTATCCTAACATAGCCATTAGTCACACCTCCAACAACAAAAAAAAAAAAAAAAAAATTCTTCAACTCCTTTTTGACTTGAAGTGGTGTCAAGACATAGTAGGATTCTTAATTAGTGGTATATAACTTTATACCATTTCCTTTTCAACATTTTTATGGTCAAGGGTCTATTTACAAAATTGGGATAATAAATATCCCTTTTGGTTTTTTTTCTTTGTTAAACCCTTATATGTATGAGTATTGGCACTTTACTTTCTTCCCTAACTTTACTAACTTATCTACCCATACATACAACTTTATGAACATATATATATATATATAGGACTTTAATAACTTATATATATATATATATAGTCTTACCTACACGTCGATAACTTATATATATATATAACCTTACCTAAGCTTGTATATATATACTCCTACCTAAACTTTGATAATTTAAATGGTGACCTACTACCCACTTTGGACCTTCATATACTTAGAAGTACATAGATATACAAATCAACATTCATCGTCCACGGCCAAGGAATGTCTTTTCATAGATATCAAAATGGATTAATTACGTTTCTCAATACCTAAATCGGTCCTACGTGGTATAGAATTTCATAGGAATCACGATTTTTGCCACCATATGGTTCACTAACCCGTGAATGTATTTTTCTCTGCGAAGCACTCTTGGTTACATCTAACAGCGTTAGTTAACATCTAACTGCTTGTTTAAACAAACCCTAACCCACTAGCTTCTACTACTCGATTTGTGTTTTTACGGCGTCGATATGGATCTGTTCAAAGTTTAATTGTAAATGTCATGTTTCGTTTTTTTTTGACAGGGTTGCGTACAGGAAGATGAAGGAGTCAGTACACCCGAGATCCGTCTTTTGGCTGCGACGGTTGCACGTGTGCCACCTTCTTCAACCACAGGCTTACGGCTTCTGAAGTGGCCCGCTTTAGGTTCAGCATTTTAAATGGCTCATTTACCAAACTGCACCACCCTTCTTGATCACGAAACCTCGGCACCTTGCCAGCTGTGGGAAGTAACAGGAAAGGACATTTCGATGGCGATACACTCATGCGTTTGCAGGAACTTTGCCGGTCAGGTACCTTGAGACTAGTTTACAGATCATTCAACGGACAGTCGGGTATCCTGGTTATCGTTCGGCTTGATTTTCCAAATCCATCTTGGGATTTCGAAAAACGCGGGGCGGCGGGGTGATAACGTATTCCTCCTTGCCCGTACGTGTGTTGTTGTGTTTCTAGGGTTTCTACCTTCCCATTATAATCCCCTCTCTGCTCCAGGAGTCATTATGTTTCATTCCGCCCCCCGGTTCTTGTTTTACAGAGTTCAGTCTCCGTCTTAAACCACTTAAGAGCTTATGGGAAGGTCGATCCCTGTCTGCATATTTCCTTCAGGGTAAAAGTATCTTTCTCTACCTTTTATATTGCCCTACTCTCTGGGTTTTATCCTTTCCAGCCTTATATCGCTGTCATTAACTTTTGGTTCGATTTTCCTGGTGTACAGGTTGTTGGTGCACCGATTTGTCAAAAGGTGACTGAAGGAGCAGTTACGATTATGTTTGCTGAGAGTCTGCGGTAAGAGGGTTTATCATTTGAGATCATTGCTCGGTTGGTCGTATGACCACTCACTGAGTTCAGGTTAAGCCACCTTGTCCCGGAGTACTCAGCCATTTCCTAACTTTGCTTCCGCACAACCCCTCTTCGTTCTCTGGTTTGGTTATGTCGATTTCCCCTCACATAATGAAATCTTCTTCCGGCTTTCGTCTTATTTCATCTTTCATAACGAAATCTACAACATTGTTATGGGTTCAATGTCTGACTGAACCACGAAATTTAACCAATCACCTATCCAGATTCCGCGTTCATACGTTGCAGGGCATAATTATTCCATGCGTCTTGGTTATAATTTTTTCTTCATCTGCCAACCCCAACTGTGTCCTCATGGTTTATGGCTCGAAGTTTTTTTTTCAGCATATAGACTACCTATGTATATCTATGTTTTATCAGTCGAGATATTTATCCCTGGACGGCCCATTTCCATTTGATTTTTTTGTTTCTTTTAATTTATTTGAACCATACAGATAGCTGTGAGTTTCGTTTACATTCACCTGGTCATATTCACTGTAGTTCTTGTTTAATCGATTGTCCGAGGGGGTGTAACTCGGGAATCTACTTACCACCAGAATTTGGAAGTTCGACTGAGCTGCATGCACCAGAGTCGTAATGACTTGGCTCGGCGCTCCCATCTACTTCATCGTGGTGTTACAACAGTGATGGAACGATCTCAGTAACAGTCATCATAGTTAGTAGCTACGTGTATGATTAATAATGCAAGTTGGAAATTCATATATATATATGCCGTCATTTTATTTCACGTTTATGTACATACCTAGCAATTTTATTTTACAGTGGTTTTGCTACATGTCAAGTTTTTTTTTTGTTCTTTGAAAAGGGACTCCACGCCGTGAGTGCAGGTTTCATGCAATGACTGTAATTAATCCTCGTGTATTCGTAGAGTTAACTCCTCATTTATTTCACAGAGCTGTATCGTTCTTATCTATATTAGTTACGAATCCACCTACCTTACTTTGATTTGACCACTCATTCATAAAATTTCATTTTGGGGTTCGCATGTATGTTTAACTCTTGCGTTCCACTCATCGTTTTTCGTCGTGGTTCACGTCTGTACAGTTTGGCGTCTACTCATTATTTGTAGTCAGAGTTATAACTTGCGATGAGTTCGCGGTACCTTTATTTTTATTCCTGGTTATATTCCATATGGGTATGATTCGTATATATGTTTCTTTTTGAACATATAGGGTATATATATATATGTTCCTGTTCTTATCTCATATATGGTTTGGCTGAGTGTGCGGCTCCATTGGAGGCCGATGTTAAAAGTAACTAATGGCTAGTTCTTAATACTGATTAACATATACCTATAATTGTTAAATAGCGATACATGTATTCGATACTCCATTTTCTGATGTTCAAAAAGCCTAGCTCAAAGTCCTTAGTATTAATATTTAATTCAGAGTTTAGAGATGAATTTAAAATGCTATACACCTTATTATTGCTATGAATGTTGTAATTTCCTCTATGGTGTAGCTTCACTCTTTAGGGTAGTAAGAGTAGATTTTCTAATCCTAGCTTTTAAATTATATATTTTTCTTTTGAGGTATACCTGTATGCATTTTCTAGTACTTGACTATAGGACTTTAATTATATTTGGAGTCGTTTGCTACTATACTTGTTTCAAGGCTCAAGGATAGCTCTAGAAATGTAAGATATACATTTATAACTGCTAAAATAATCATATAGAATAGAATCATGCTTTTCCTGTCACAAGTTTGAATGTAAGATTCTACTATCTTACTTTCTTTCCTGTTTATTTTGCACCATGTAAACTTCAGTACTTGCTACCATATTGTTCTATTATTCATAGGAGCACAATGTTCACATTTGTAGTTACAGAAAGCAAGAGAATATTTCATTTTCCATAGAGATTAAGTAACTTCAGATTTAGACCACAATTGGTTTAGAGCTTCTGGGTTTTCTACTCTATGGATTTCTGGTCTACAACTAAACAGAATCTGGAAGGTAATTGCCTTAGGATGGATTCTGTTAAATGTAGTACTAACATCAATCACACCATTTAATTTATTTTGTTATATATGTAGCCAATTCATACCACCAGTAAATAGAATAACAAAAATTTCAGAACATACCACAATCTGCAAATGACCAACCTCCCAACCTTAGAGTTCTCTTTATCTCCCAGGACTCACCCCCGAGCAGAGATCACCTCCTAGACAGATCAACCTCTGATCTTCTTAGGAGCATCTTATTGAAGCTCATAATTACCCAAAGCATGTTTCTAATTCTGCGTCCAGAATAGTAGGATGCTTTCTTTCCTGTTTAGCCTAGGCTTCCCATTTTGGGATTCTTTAAAGCTGCTTTAAGCTTTTCCTCAGCTTTTCCAGCTTTTTCTCACCTCTTCCCAACTACTCCTCTTCATTGGGGAAATTTAGATTCCTCCTCAAATCTAAATTAATTTCTTTCAAGAATTTTTGAAAGATTTTTGGGGATTTGTTGCCTTATCCATCCTCATGGAGTTGGCAAGTGATCTCTAATTCTATTTTTGGTCAAAATGCACAATCAATTTATTTATTTCCTCAAATAAAATATGCAAATACATTCACACCATACTCATCCCTTGGGGTCTACCCCCTTAGGATTAAAGTTCAAATGTATAACTTTTAAAAATTCAACACAC
>JAXQQM020067425.1:0-72838 GCA_034641835.2 Pinus albicaulis | reverse complement strand
TGACCCCATAGCCCAATTTATCTACATCTTGTTATCCAGTTTATGTATTTGATCAGTTTCATCCCTCACAAACTTAAAAAACCAAAAAAACCAAAAACATACTTCATAACTAGCCTAATATCAGAACACTGCAAGTAAACACACTGACATCTTTTACATATATAGAGAGAGCCCTCTCTGAGTCCAGGAAGGCTAGGTCCTTGGGCTCCAAAGCTTGGTTTGATGTTACATCGTCATTTGGCTAGCCAATCGGCCAAATCACGGGACCCTAACACGGTCCACGTCGAATCTGATAAAACTTTATTCCCTGCACTTTCTCTTTTAATTTGAACTGTTGGCTCCCTAAGGCCCGATCCGATGGCCATTATCCATTTTCGCGCTCCAAAACCAAACGATCGAAGTTTCAGCAAAGTCGCGCGAAATGGGTGGTTTTTCCAAACCACCCCGCGCTGACGTGTTGCAATATCGTTGTATCACATTCGAAAATTTCAATACCACTTACCACCATTCATCATCGCAAATACCACTGGCGGTATTTCTAAACCCGAATCTCTTAACCACAGTTTAATGCGACTTAACCATGATTTTCACCATCGGCTAGTACATTAAAATTTAAAGTTATCATTCGAATTTTCACTATTTTCCCTTTAAACCTGTGAAAACGTTGATAAACCCTTTTCTTCAAAATTGTGCCGTTTGAACCCTGAGAAACTATGCAGAGCCTTTTCAACCTACTTGTTAAACACCATGTTAAACACACACATGGTTTATGAGAAAGATAAACACACACACACAAGAGACTCAACACACAATGAAGGATAAGCGTGCAGCTTTCTTATTTTTCCATTATACATGATGTACATTTATAGTACAATGGTGTGACTCTTGGTTTCAAATTCCAAGGTCACTTGGACTCCATTGTGACTTTTCACATTCCACACCTACCCATAGAAAATTAGGTGTTCCAACATTCCCCCCCTTAATCCGAAGGGGTATGTGTGAGTCCAAAAAGAGAGTTGTAATACAAATCTATAAAGTATACATGGCAGCACTTGGGCTGAATCAACTCTCTGAAATGTTGGAAAGAAGAGGTGGTTTAAGGATGACCACCAACACTGGAACGCAAAACTTGTTGCAGTTCCTGGAACTCTTCCAAAATTGGCAAGAAGCTGAAAGCTTCTGCCAGAGGAATTGTCCCTCATAAAAAAGGGAGACCTTCAACCTAAAAGAAGGGAGGTATAATACCTGTGATGGTTTTAGGATTACCAACAACTCTGGACTGCTTGAAGCATTTCCTGGAACTCAACCAAAGCTGGCAAGAAGCTGAAGGCTTCTGCTAGAGGAAGTGCCCCTCATATATGAAAGGGAGATCTTCAACCTAAAAGAAGGGAGGTATACTACCTGTGGTGGTTTAAGGTTGTCCACCAACCAAAGATGATGGTTTAAGGTTGTCCACCAACCGAAGACATGCTCATGGGCATCCGTGTCTCTGGCTACATCTCTGAATCTGGAATGCCGAATTGTGGCTTAGGCTCGCTTGAACTGCTGTGTCTCTGGCTACAACTCTAAACATGGAATGAGAGATTGTGGCTCAGGCTTGCTTGATCTGATGTTGAAGCTTGTACATGACCACCATTTCCCCCCCTGTCAGGGATAAGGTGAGATGATGGCAAAAACTCAACTACAAGTTTGTTCAATATCCGTGAACATATTCTGACATGTGTCTTAAACATCTTCTTGGCTACTGATGCCCATTGCCAAGAAGCATCCATCCAAGATGAATCTTGGTTCTTGCAGGAGGCTTATTTTTGAAGCATCTGTCTGAAGAATGAGTGTGCCAACCACGGTGCTTGCATGGATGAAGATAAAAACAGTGATATTTCATATGGCCAACTCGATCACAGTGTTGTAATTTTACAATCTGTTGTTGTGGAAGTGAAATAGGATCTGGAACAGCTGCAGGTGAACTGTCATACATAAATCCAGCACTTTGAAATATGATGGGCTTGGTATAGTCTGGAATATGAAAGGACACATCCTTGTCATATCCAAAACCAATTTGGTGCTTTTTGTGGACAAGCTCTTCCCAAGGTCTAATAATGGGCTTGAGAAGTGCAGGCTGAGCTATTTCATCTGCATATAAATCTGCTCTTGTACAAGGAACTGAATGAGGATCAACTGCAACTTTATCTTCTTTCTTCTGATGAGAGTCCTTCTCAATATTATGAATAGAAACAGGTTCAGAATGGTGACTCTTTTGCTGAAGTTCATCTTGCTGAAGCTGAGATTCCAATTGCAAAAACTCAATATTTTCTTGTGCATCTAGCAAACAACTTTGAATGTTACAAAGAGCATTCTTGCTCATTCTTATCATATCATCAACATTGGAATGAATGAGGTTATTCAAAAACTCTAATGCCTCATTGATTTTAGCCATTTTTCAACAACTTAGGCTAAAAAATGAAAGGGTGTCGGTTTCAACCGAAAATGCACTCGTTTACAAAGAACTTCCAACTATGGAAATCTTAAAGTACAAAATCTGCTCCTCAAATGATGGAGGACAATCAACAATTTTTCCAACAACTCAAATTTATTGATTGCAACTATGAAGAAGCAATATCATGTCAGTTCAGTACAATATTTCTCTAAAAATTTGCAGCAAAAACACTATGCAAGAGGCCTTTAAGGTAGCTCAATTTTTTCTTCAAAGAGTTGTTTGACACCAAAAACAATTCAACTCAACTCAACAAAAGGAGGAGATATTCACAAGCTTGGATGCTTGACCTTGCTGCAGAATGCAATAGAGCTTAAGAGAAACTCCACAAATATTAAATTGTGTGCCCAAACTATGAATGCCACTGTTGTTTTGAAAAAGAGGACCAATTTGTCTTCAAATGTAAATATCTTGCAGAAAATCACCCTTCTACCAATGCCGCAAATCAAACTTTTCTCCTCTATGTAAGAAATTTATCATTTTCTCGTTATGCCATTTTCTCTTCCTCTCTGCTGGTTTTTATTTTTATTTTTATTTTTTATTTTAATTTAAAATAATTAAATTTAAAAAAAAATTGAAATTGGGAAACTTATTAGGGGGAGGGGGAACTATGAGAAATTTAAAAAAATGTGAGGGGAGGGGAATTAAAAGGGAGGGGGAATTTAAAAGGGGTGGAAGAGTGGGGAGTTTAAAAACTAAGGGAAATTTTTTATTTTATTTTATTATTATTATTATTTTTAAATTAATTATTATTTATAAAACAAGAGAATTAAATAAAAAAGGGATTAATTAAATGGAGATTAATTAAAAGGAATTAATTAAAATGGGGATTAATTATAATTGGGATTAATTAAAAATGGGGATTGTAATAAAAATCAAAATTTAAAAGGGAGGGGGGAGATTTTAATACAACGCAGAGAGGGAGCGGAGAGCGGGCGTAGATCAGTGGTGAGGGGTTTGGGTGAGGTTGCAGTGTGGGTTAGGCCGAGGGGGGAGGTAGATGTGGAAGTGGAAGGGCGTAAGGGGCAAGGGCCGAATGCCAAGGGAGAGGGGGCGCGTGAGGGAGGAGGTAGCGAGGTAGGGAGGGGACGGGTTTGGGGTGTAAGGTGAGAGTTCGGGTGGAGAGGGCGGAATGTGTATGCAGAGGGAGGGCCGCAGGTTGTGTGAGTTAGGGAGTCGGGAGTGAGGGCGTAGGGGAGGTAGGTAATGCCGTGGGCAGAGAGGGAGGGGAGGCCGAAAGGCCATGAGGGAATGCGTTGGGTGGGGAGTAACGGTTTGAGGTGAGGGAGTGCTGCAGTGAGGGGGCAGCCTTTGCAGGGTAGTCGAGTAGAGGGAGAGTGCTACTGTGAAGGCCGAGAGTGGTGAGGTATGGGTAGGAGAAGCGCTGTAAGGTTTAGCAGGCCGAGAGGCCAAGGAGGGGCGCTGGAGTGAGAGGGGGGGTAATGGGATGGGTGCAGCGCGGGGCGTAGGGGCAACTGTTGCAAGCATGGGGAATGTGGAAGGGGTGACTGTAGATAGGCTATGAGAGCTTGAAGGTTGAGTGCGTAGGGAGGTTGGGACCGTAAGGCCGTTACGTAGAGCGTAGGTAAAGGAGTGCGTAATGTGTTGAGGAAGGGCCGAGGGCCTGAATCAATATATATATATATAGCAGAGAGGAGATTCCACTTTAAAACAACTGGCAAACATTGCAGAAATGAGGGAAACAGTAAAAATTTCAAGTATTGAAATACAATAGCAGATTGCAGAAATTACCAATAAAACCCAGAAATTTTTCCAATAGCCCAGCAGCAGAGAATATTTTCCAGTAGCAAAAAAACCCAGAATTGCAGAAATTTTTCAATGGAAAAACTCAGAAATTTTTCTTTCAGAAACCAACTTTGAAACACTATTTTCCGACAGCTCTTCAATGCAGAAATTTAATAGGCAGAAATTGCAGGAAGAAATCAGAATGAAAACCTTCAGATGTGTAGTGCTGCTTTTCTTCAAAACCACTGCTGCTCTTCTTCAAAACACCTTTCGAATGCAGCAAAATGTCTGCTGCAGAAACTCTCTAAATGCTGCAAAATTGCCAAGAATTTTTGCAGATATGCACAGGCCATAAACACAAATGGCTCACTCAAGGTTGAGCTGGTTATGAACGTATCAGCTCCGATACCATGATAAACACCATGTTAAACACACACATGGTGTATGAGAAAGATAAACACACACACACAAGAGACTCAACACACAATGAAGGATAAGTGTGCAGCTTTCTTATTTTTCCATTATACATGATGTACATTTATAGTACAATGGTGTGACTCTTGGTTTCACATTCCAAGGTCACTTGGACTCCATTGTGAATTTTCGCATTCCACACCTACCCATGGAGGATTAGGTGTTCCAACACTACCAGTGCCATTTTCAATGCCCATTACCATGAATTTCAACCACAAAGTGCCACATTGCCCTCTGAGAAGCCAATTTCGTAGAATTGAAGACTGAAGCAGTACTGCGAATGTCTTCAACCTAATTTCACTGGTTTTTTAGGTACTTTTCCACAAACTTTCCCTCTAAGACGTCAAAATTCCTGTTATTTCAAATAATTGCCCAAATTTCACAAATCAAACTGCATAAAAATGTCCATTTTACAGGGGAAACTCTGTCAAAATTTCCCCGGAATCCCTAATTTCCATTTCTAGCAGTTTTTCCCCAAATCTTGGTCTATTTCACTGCTGAAATTGATCTTAATATATGTTCTGAGCTTTAAAACCCTTGCTTAACTCAAAACCCTGCTCAGAAACCCCATTTTCCAGTAAAACTCACCAAGAAACCCTTGTTTCTCATAATAGAACTTAGAAAACTGTCTAAGCTTGCTTTGTTCGGATTGAAAATGACAAAGAAACAAGTAACCCCTAAATATGGAGGCCTAAAGTCTCAAAAGAAGTCCTCTGCAAAATTCCCTCAGCCTGAGTCCTCCAAAATTGACAAACCAACCCCTGCACTCACGGCTGATTCTACAGAGGTAGTCAGACCAGTCAAGCCTCCAGTCTTTTCCCTAGAGAATAGTCCCTTAATTGACCTTGATTATAGAATTCTGGACCATACTGTAGAATTTAACTTGCTTGATGTTTACAATTGGTGCTTTGGCAAGTCTGTAGAAAAAGGTGACAAAGATATTCCAGTCTGGGAGTCCAATTTACCTAAGTACATTGTTCCTAAAACACATCCATCCCCTGATTTTTTTAGAGTATGTCAATCCTTTTATCTCCCAGATCAAAGATACATTGTAAACAAAGATAAAGAGGTCATGTTTTACATCAATGAAGAGTCAATAAATTCCATGCTGCAACTGAGTCTTGACCCAAATGCTGCTTCATTATCCATAGAAGAGTTGACTCAAAATTACCTAGAACTTGAATTTTCTTCTAAATTCAAAGTATTCCAAACTCTTTGTCCTAAACAAGTGGATATTCCCAAACTTAATCCTCCTTTTGATACCTTTGACTTCCCAGATGAAACCAGGAAAATAGTCTCAATGTTATCATTTATACTAGGATACACCAGTGATGAATTCACTGATGTAGCTATCTTGGGTTTTTTGTCCACTGTTAGTCCTGGTCAATCTCCGTCCATAGTGTACAATTTTGCTAAATTTATTGCAGAAAACATGCATTATCAGTTGTCAAGATTATCAGAAGGAGTCTTCAGATACACATCATATCTGCTTCACCTCTTCTTATATTATCAAGCAGATATGTTCCCCATTGAATTTCAGAAAGTGGATCCAGAGGGAAATGTTCTTTCAGTTGTTTTCTGGTCATCAATTCTAAGAAAATGGAATAGAGAATATAGCTTTACAGATTTCAATGACCTATTTTTAGTACCTGCTATGAATCTGTTGAACAAAGAGTAGACCCCTAGGATCGATGAAGAGACTAAGAGAATTTTACAGCTGTCTGAGAGTTGTAGAACAGGGGACTGGTATTTATATAAAAGATATACAGAAATCAGAGTATATGGCGCACTTCTGGCTCCATATAAACTAACAAGATTTGTTACAACAAGGATATTTGCATTGGAATATTTGAGACAACTATTGAATGCAAATGAAATTAATTTCATAGCTTCCAAGAAAAAGACCCAGTTTAAACTGAAGAGTCAAATTGGGCCATTTATTGTGAATAATAGAGAGGCAATCAATGAAATCAATGTGAAGTTGAAAGAGTACAAATTTTCATATAGTTTCATGTGGAATTATGATCCACAAGGTGTTTTAAGCACACTAAGAGTGAAATGCAAGTTACCTGTCTTCTTGCATGACTCCAAGGCCCATATTAAAAATTATGCTAACAAAATTGAATGGGAGCCCAACACTCTAGTTGATGATGATTCACTGGAAATGCAGAGAGAAAATGGAAAGGGTAAACAGGTTGAACAGACACAGGTTACTATAGTGAGCAAGGAAACTGAAAATGCACTTAAAAGGAGCAGAGAAGAAGATAGTTTCATAGCTGAAACTATTCAGGACAAAAGATTCAGAATCCCTTACAACAAGAAAAGTAAATTGACAGATGAAGAAAGGAATAAAGCTGTTAATATTGAAGATAATGAAACTGATGATGAAGCTACAAGAACAGTGACTGAAACACTTGAAGATCTTAAAAATGTCAAAACTGGAACACAAAAAAATGATACAGTCATGGGGGAGAACCAAACAACTATTGATATGCCTTCTTCCTCTAAGGAAATTGACAACACAGAGTCAGAAATTTAGATAAGATTCAGACAGATTAAAGAGAAGAATGAAGAAATCAAGAATCAAGCATATTCTAGATTCCTTAAGGAAAATCTTGGAAACAGAGACAGACTTCCTTCAGCATTTGATTATTCATCTAATAAATTAGTAATGTCATTCTTGAAGCCTGCAGTGACTGATCCAAAATCAGTAGTAGATTATTCCAAAATAGATTTTGAAGTTGATGCAGATGCCATTCATGAATTGGATGAAATTGAATTTCATAGGAGCAATACTGAAATGCTATATTCTAAAATTGTTAGTAAGACTATGAAATCTATTAGGCTTGAGAAAATAGTGCTCAACCTCCAGAATAAAATGAAGTTGGAACAGGCCTCACTATATGCCAATAATTTGAGGATCAAAGCACTAGAAGATTTGGTGATTGAAGTAGGAGCTGATCCTGCTAATATGGAAATTGCAAAGACTTTGATTAAACAGAAAAATGAGGATATAGCTACTCTCAGAAAATAGAGAAAGTTGCCCCAAAATGAAAATCCTCAAGCTAAGGAGATTCTTCAGCAGAAAACTGAAAATGATGAACTCAAACAACTTGTTCATGAGATGACTTATCAAATAAAAGAAATGGAAAATCAATTGGAAGCTTCCATAAGAGAAAATGAAGACCTAAATAAAACTCAACAGGTTAACATTCCTACAGTAATCCCTACTGTAAGTACTGTTGTTCCATCCACATTAGCGGAACACTTTGCTCCACAAGGAGTAATGGACACTGCAGTGCCAATAACTTCCCATGAAATATCTACTTCTTCTTCTTCAACTTCACAGATCAATACAATACAGGACAAAGTTGTCATAATTAGAGCCATGGAAGACATGTCCATTAAATATAAATAAATTCTTAGTTTGAAAGGCATTATTAAAAATCTAGAAAATTCCAATAGAGATACCTTGATTACTTCTAAAGGGCATGAGCAGAGGGCGGATCGACTACAAGAACAGGTGAAAATTCTGCAAGCACAAGTGAACCTTACAGATCAGGTGGCATATATTAAAAATCATTTATGGACAAAGATCATTGAAGGCATTCACTCTCAATGGCCTTCAATTCAAATAATTTATGAGCAAAAGGAGTTACTACAGGCTGCTAATGCAGAAATTGACAAAACTAAAAGAGAGATTGAAAATAAGCCAGCCCAAGCACTTCAACTCATAGCCTTTTTGAACAGCAAAAAAAATGAAGAGTTGGAAGAGTTAAAAATTACTGATAGGACAGAGACCATCCTCCAAATCAAGAAAGTCCTAAATAAAAGAAACATGATGAGTAACTTAGAAGACAGGTGTAAAGACATGAATTTGGCTATCTCAAGATTTTGGACCAAATACAAGATATTATCAGAAGCAGGTTTGCCAAATATTCATACATTGAATGATAAGTTAATGCCTCAGAAAGATTATGATCTAAAAATCAGAACTCATGCAAAAGAACAAGCCAAACAACCACTGCCACAAGGATCACCAACTGGCAAAATACTTCTTCAGTATTTTGAAAATCTGTTCTTTTTGGATAATGAGATCAAGCATATGTTCACTATAAAGCCTAACTTTTCCAAGTATACAGAAGTAGATGAAAGCTACAGGAAATTGAAAACTATGAAGATCCCCTCTGCTGAAAAGTGGCAAGAATTCACAGATTTGCTGTGAATTTGATGGATGAAAAATAGGAAAATTACTTGGAAATTGATCTTTTACTGTTACCCCAAAGGTAAAAATACAGGGTGTTAGGTCTCTGTAATTTATTAGCAATATTGGCAGAGTCAATTACAGAAACAACATCGTTTCAACCAACTTTGGGATTCTAGGATCTAGCCCTCTTGAATCCGGAGAGGGATCTTTCCAATATGTACAAAGATGGATATTGTCTTTGAAAGCTTAAGGTGATGATATTAGGCTAGTTATGAAGGCCAAGGGTTTTGTTTTGTTTTGGATGGTTGAGCCCAATTACTGTTTGAGGTGAAAGTCCTGAATGCAAAGAGTTTCAAAGGTGAGAAGTTGCAAGAGGGAAGAACAGCTATAGCTAAAAGATAGATATAACGCTGGTTTTTAGTCCATTGGGCTATGGAGTCATAACAGGGCTTTAATTGAACAACAACATCAAGAGTGATCCAAGGGGCAAGTCATCTATACCACAAGATTATTGAGATTAGAGTGATGGGATGGGAACAATAAAGTGTTGGAGGGGTGGAAACTGATAATAATTTCACAGAGGATTTATAGTCAGTCCAAACAAGAAAATCCTCTTAAGTAACTGTTTAAAACCAACCAAGGACAGGGCTAACCATAAAATTCTTGGGCAAGTTTGTATTAAAGAAACTTAATTGACAAACAATCCAGTAATCCACATAATTACCTTCAAAAAGTATGAAAACATATAAGAGAAACAAAGTGTAACTTAAGATCAGATAAGGTACTTTTAAACCTAGTCTGCTTTCAGTCGACACCAAGGGAAATTTTCAGAATCTGCCTTTGGAGAAAAGAATCTAGGAATCAGGGCAAACCATATCTTCTCTAATCTAGCTTTAATAGCAAATAATGGAAATCACATTCAGGAACAATGCTTAAGCAAACAGAAGGGTGAGGGACGCCAACATTCCTAACTGTTTAAACTGTATTGAATCATTCTTAAATAAACAAATTTGGGGAAAACATTAAGATAAAGATTTCTCAGCCAGAGAAGGTTACTGATATACAGTAGATCCTAAACTTGTTTAAATTGTTCTTTACAGAGGAATATGAACAATATGGCATACATAGAAGGAAAAAAATAACAAAGAGAGATGCACTTCACCGATGACATAGACCAGGATCCCAAGAAACAGCTTTTATATTGATGTCAAACCGGTTACAGTCTTCAAGTCCAATGTTTCAGTTCAGCAATCATCTTCACTATTCAGCCTAACTAATCTATCACAAGCAGAGCTCCAAGGGCCAGTCAACACTATTTACAATCAGAAGTTTGGGCTCGAATGTATTTCAAATCTCTGTAAGCAACTCAACCAACAATTTCTCATCTTCTACAGAAGTATTTATAGAAGAATGAGGAGGTGAGATCTGATAAAAGATCTGCTAAAGTAATTAATACAGATTCAAGAATTCTTGGCCCTTTGAGGGGCTCGATGAAGAAGTTTACAGGTGGTTCTCTGTATTAACTATTTTACATTAACTATCAGGTCTGCTGGAAAGAATTTGTTGACCTTTCAGGTTTGGCGAGAGGTTGAAATAACTCTGTAGATATTTCTTGCATTAAGTTCCTTGTAGAAGTAACTTCTCGGCTGCGTTGAGGCAAAACATCTTCCTTTGCAATAAATTCGGCCCTGGTTTGAAATGTTTGAGGCAACAGGTGGCGTTTAGTTCCTGGGAGGAATCAATTCGCCTCCTTTTTGTGGCGGTGGATGGTTTGCTGTCACTAAAACACTTTAGGTATTCTGCAGACTGTGTTTTAGATTGGGGGATTAGGCTTTTGATAACATTCTTACCCGTAATCCCCATAAAAATGGCTTCAATTCTTTGTGCTGGCACATTTCTGGTCTTCTATAGCTGATACTCTTTGACTGTGCCGGATTCTTGGTGCTTCGCTATTACACAGGGCTGCGCAGGGTTATATGGCATCAATGCCTCATGAAACACTAACGAAAACGTGAATTTGACACCTGCGAAACGATTTCCTTTGATAAATCGAAGGAGGGAGGGTCATCACCCTCATCTTTCAAATTTCATCTGAATATAGCGAAAAACGTTAAGCCCTGCGAAATACAAACAAAAGTTATGAAATCCTTCGTTCATAGGTCAAGCTGCATCGGAGGGTGTGCGGAGGAAGCAGGGCCGTTGGATGGCATCATCCAACGGTCGGGATTTGATCTCAGAATGGTCGAAATACATGGTGGAAAGGTGATTAAATATGAGTCGTCGATCACGCAAGATCGACCGTGGAGAGGCGATTGCCGCAGTTTGATAGCTTGGTTATCGCACGGGCACTTTAGTTAAAGGTCGGGTATGCTAGGCGAGCGGTCACCGTTGGATGGGGGTCTGCAGATCGGACGAATGTGATTAATTTCACTGAGCGTCCTGGTCCGACCTATAACATGTGGGGGACTGAGGTTATACGGCGGTTTTGAAACAGTACTCAGGACACGTGTCGCTGGATGTATGGATTCGCTGGCCATTGGGTTAAAACCACTTCTGGCCGAAGAGTGGTGCGGAATAAACTGGGGTGGTTATGTGAAAACAATAGAAAAGGAAATGGAATGACGTATAAAGGGGTTAGGCGGGAGATGCGTGGAGGACCGTTGGATCTTGGAGCGGGAGCGCAGATCAACGACGGAAATGCAGCAGCGGGAGGAAATGGGCAAAACCTTTATAAACAACAAAATGTGCCATTTTTTGAATTTACAAAGGGAAAAGGCATTTTTTTATAAGAATGGCGGGGGTATCGTACGGTGGGCCTGACGGGACTGATCGCAAATCGCAAAAGTGGAAAACACGATGGCGGATTATGCGACGGAGAGAAAATGCGATATTGCGATTATGCGATGGGCGGAAACTGCGATGGATCGCATCGCAAATATTTGCGATGCGATTAGATCGTATCGCAAATATTTGCGATGGATCAAAATGTTTAAACAACGAAACATGTGATTTGCGATATGCGATGGATCGCATCGCAGAAACTTGCGATGAGCTTTTTGGAGGAAAACTGAAAATTGCGATCTGCGATCTGCGATGGATCGCAGCGCAAATATTTGCGATGCATTAGTTTAAAAAATAAAAATTTGGAAATTCTGCGATCTGCGCTTTGCGATAAGCACCAAAGGGTTAAAACTTGGTTCCAGGGTGCGGGTGTATGGAAGAGAAGGGGCTAAGGGCTTAAGCTCGAGGGGCTTAAGTTATGTACATAAAAACATGTATTTTCATGGTTTTTGAAGGGTTTCTTGAAGGAAATGAAGGTTTCGGTAAGGTTAAAAAGTGGGGTTTTAACCTTATAAAAGGGATTTTAATGAAATGGAAACGGAGAAACATGAAATTGTGGGTTTTTCATGGGAAATGGAGAATAGAAAATGAGGTTAGTGAGGAAGGAAAGGAAGGGGACCAAGGGGTTCTGCAGCAGTATTTAAATTGGGATTTTGAAGGATTTCAGAGGCTTTTAGGATGTAAACAACAATAAGGGATGTGGACAAAGGCATGAGGCCTTGAGAGACTTCAAGAGCCAACAATTTTTAGTGATAAAATTGTTCCTTGGAGGCTCCAAAAATATTTAGCCACCTTTTGGTATAAAAAAATATTATAGGTGGCTAACAGTGGCTCCACTTGGGGATGGTGCCTTCTTGAAGGCATCAAGAATTCAGACTTGATTTCTGGGAGGCTGATCAGTTGCCTCATCCATTGTTCTCTCTGGGATGCTGACCAGGTGCCTCATCCATTAGATTGCTCTTGCTCTGCTTCTGGAAAATAACATCAGTCATGAAAGATAAATGGACTTCATCAATACAACTTTCTACCTACCCAATCCTACTGATCTAAAATTTTTTCTTCATCAGAGGGCACTTGGATTGGAAAACTCTTTTTACAACATTTTATTCTTTTGAAAGCATAAAAAATAATCTAATTCTACTCCTTATTTCTCCGTGAACTCAGATTAATCAGTTGAGCTCAGTTCCTTCTCTACCTAATCTACTGTCTGTTGGGATTAAACTGTCCAACAGACTTTCATTCTCTAAATTCTAAGACAGAAATTTAAAAACAGTCAAGTTAAGATTAAGCTGTTTAACTTGCTGTGATCTATGGCATAAAAACAAGCTGCACATAGATTATTATTTGCAGAAAATTAAAAATCAAAATGGAAGGCTTAAGATCTGAAGGTTTCTCATCATGGCCTTCTCTTTTCTTCACAGCTCTGTTTTTTCTTTTGTTTGAGCTGTCTCTTCCTTGATATCTGACTCAGATTTTGGGCAAATTAGAACCAGTTTTTCTCTTTTATGACTCAGAAAATAAAATAGTTTTGAGTCATCTCTCTTTGGAAACTTTGGTTCAGATTTTGAGTTTGTTTGAACCTTCATTTCTATCCTAATCTATCTACTGATAAGCCAAGATTGAACAGTTTGGAAAATCGAATTCACTATCCTATCAGCAGAAAATTTAAAGCTAATTATTCAAGATTAGGCAGTTTGACTAACTAGAAGTGTGTTTTGAGGAGTGGAATTTGAGCTTGCACAATTTCAGATTTATTTCTCTTTTTTGGCATGGGGCTGTGCCTTTCTTGTTTTCATTTCTGCCCTCTTTTCATTTTTCTTTTGTTTTTGTATTTTTGATCTTTCATAACTTTGAATGCAATGGTGGATGGACTATTTATAATGGAAAAAGAAAAGGAAGGCTTTAAAACATAAAAATGGATCAAGAGAAGTAATGCTTAAGCATTCTACCATTGACAAGACCCCCAAACAATTTTGATCCATCCAACTGCTGTAAGAAAAATGTGTTATTAGCAGCAATTGAATGAATAGAGTAAGGGCCAAGCCATAGGTTTTCAAATTTTCCATGCTTGCCCTTTTATTCCCTCCTTGAGTCCCACTTTAAAACTTTGTCCCCAATCTTGAAATTGCTGGCCTTTGTTCTTTGGTCAAAGAGCTTTTTTATGCTGTCCTGTCTCTGAAATGTTTGTTATACACTTCCTCTCTGGTTTGCTGAAGATGAATGGTCTGATTTATTCTTTTGGTCATGTCATTATCTTCAGTCTGCAACTCTTGAATCAACTTCATCACTGGTACACCAAGGTTGTTTGGAAAAATTGCATCTGTACCATACACAAGCTAAAAGGGTGACATACCAATAGATTTCTTCAAAGTTAATCTGTCAGCGCAAAGTGCGTGAATCAGCTTTGTGTGCGAAGACTTCTTATTGTCCTCCAACAATTTCTTAATTATGTTCACTAGGCTCTTGTTTGAAGATTCAGCAAGTCCATTACCCTGAGGGAAATAGGCTGTGGAATGCCCCAATGTTATCTGATATCTATGACAGAAGTCAACCATTTTCTTAGATCCAAATGCTGCTGCATTATCAGTGATGATCTTGGTAGGACAGCCAAATCTGGAGAGAATGTTAGTCTCCATGAATTTTATGATAACTGAATCATTGGCCTGCCTACAAGGGATGGCTTCTATCCACTTAGTGAAATAGTCTGTGGAAGTGAGAATCCATCTATGCTGGGCAGAATATGGTGGATGGATTTCTCCTATGAAGTCAAGACCCCACTGTTGAAAATGAGCTTCAACAGTGATTGGATGCAGAGGAAGGGGTAACAATTTTCTCTTGCCTTCAAACAATTGGCATTTATGGCAAGTAGTGGTTACTTTGTGCACATCATGAAAAAGAATAGGCCAATAGAAACCAGCCCTCAAGATATTGTTGGCTATTGACTTCTAGTACAAATGACCTCCACACTCTCCTTCATGGAACTCCTGCTTAACCCCTTCTACATCAAACTCAGGCAAACATTTAAGAAATATACCACTTGCATTTTTCCAATAAAGACATTTATCAATAATGTAATAGTTTACAGCCTTCAATTTTAAGAACCTTGCCTTTGTTTTTGATAAACCAGGAGGTTTAAATTAAGCAAAACATAAACAATATCAGCATACCAAGGAGAATTCATAAAATGGTCTTCAACAATGGGAGTTGAGAATTCTTCTTGGTTATCCAAAGCATTAATCATGTTAATATCAAGAACTTCACAATTTTATTTAGCCATTAATCTAACTAGACCTTGGCCTTTGATGAGCTTAGTGGGTTTTATCTCTAAATCATATTAAAAAATAATAGAAATCCACTTACCTCTCTTACCATCTGGGTCTTGTGTTAGAATTTCTTTAACAACTGAATTTGGGACAAAGGCAATAATGTGTGAGTGAAGGATGTATACTCTGAAATATTTCAAAGCCTTTACCAAAGCAAAATCTTGTTTTTTCATAATGTTATACCTCAAAGGGGCATCCCTCAATGCCTTGCTAAAGAACGCAATAGGCTGCTCTTGTCCTTGTGGATTTTTTTGTAAAAGGACAATAGCTATGGTATGTTCTGATGCAAATGAGAAGATATAAAAATATTTCGAAAAATCAGACTTATAAGAACCTGTTTTTGGTTATTGCTTGTTTCCACCACGTTGACTTCTTTTGCTTCCAAGGTCCATTTTACTCCTGTCTCTTTTTAACATGTTTGTGATATTCCTAAGGAGCTCAGCCAAATTGGGGATGAACCTTCTCAAAAATTTAATCTTTCCAATGAAAGATTGCAACTCTTTGATGTTTCGAGGATGAGAGATTTGCAATATGGCCTCAATCCTCTTCGGATCTATCTTTATACCCTCTTCTGAAATAATGTGTCCAAGAAGCTTACCTTCTTGGAAACCGAATAGTGTCTTCTTAGGGTTCAAGGATATTCCAAACTTTCTGCATTTCACGAAAAATTTTCTTAAATGTTCTAAGTGTTCTTCATCTGTTTTTGAAAATACAGTGACATCATCAAGATAGATAATGATGAAGAAGCCTACTTCTTTCGAGAATGCTATGTCCATGGCTCTTTGAAAGGTTGCTCCAGCATTCATTAGACCAAAGGGCATTTTCACATACATGAAAGTGCCCCATGGTGTAGTAAAGGTTGTCTTTAATTGATCACAGGTAAACCAAAATTTGATTTGCACTCAATAGCCATCCAAAGAAAAGAAATTTTCACAAATCACTTCACCCTTGTATGCAATGTGATCCATCTTGGTAAAGGGTAGTTTTCAATGAAGCTACAAGTTCAAAGTCTATACAAAGCCTCGATTTTTCCGCTTTCTTTCCTAATGTACAGGGCATTAGATACCCATCTTGTAATATCTAATGTGGACAATAATACCGTAATCATACATTTTCATGATCTCCTTCTCAACCAACCAAGACCAGATAGGCTTGTTTCATATAGCTTCGTTTGAATAGTTTTTGGTTTTCTTAAGAGGATTTTGTGCTGTATTATTTCAGTGTCATAGGATTTAAGATCTTCGTAAATCCATGCAAAAAAATCAGAAAATTCTTTGAACAGCTCTATGTATTTGAGTTTAATGTGAGCTGGCAAAGTTTTGGACAGTTTGATCATTTTTGGTTTCTCTTTACTGCCTATATTACATTCCTCCACTTCCGTCTCTACAGGCTCCAGTTTTGGCTTATTTGCCACATCGTTAAAATCAAACAACTCTTCTAAAGGGGTCAGACCCCTAGGCAAACTTTCGTCTTTAGGGTGCAGAGTTTCCAATTCTTCTGTTTCTGATTCTGCACTCAATTCTGCTTTGTTACTGAGCTTGCTAGACAATATGTTAATATTGACAGGTTCAGGAGACGATTCTTCTTTACCAAGAAATTTTTCTTCGCTGTAGTCTGTATCATAATCTGAGTCCGAACTATGCAGTTCGAATTCATTTCTAAATTGCATGAAGTCTTCTATTTGTTTGTCATTGTCAAACACTTGCCAATATTTTTTGTTATCAGGCACTGCTGGTCTAAATTTTATCAGAGTTGTGTTGTCTCCAGTCTCATATGGCATTAGACATGTCCTGGCCGTGAAAGCTAAATTGTGGGCCGCAATGTTTCTTTTCCTTGGGATGAAACTCAGGTTGGCCTCCTCAAATTTTTTCAAAAGGTCCATGACATCATTCCGATAGGCTCTAAGTCTGGGATAATTTTCATTATACTCCCCATTGACTTGCCTAATTATTAACTCAGAATCCCCATACACGTTAATTCTTCTGGCTCCTAACTTCTTCAAGAGATGCAAGCCTAAGAGAAGGGATTCATATTCTACTATGTTATTTGAACACTGAAAGTTTAATTTGCATGAAATTCATTTAGTGTGGTTGTTTTCAGTGTTAGTGATCCAGACACCTACACCAGCATTATTTCTAGTGCATGACCCATCAAAATACATATTCCAAAGAGGATTTTTCTTGGTTTGATCTGTTTGGTGAATGTCCTTTTCAAATTCTGTGTTTTGTGATTGTTCATGATTAGCAGCACCCCATTGAATTTGTTTTATCTCTTCATATTTTTCAGTGAATGGAGATGCGCTTTCCTGACTCTTAATTTTCAAAGGTAAAGGACGCATAGTTAGAAGCTCGAGACCTGTGTTTTGTTCACTAGATTGTACAGGTTTAGCAAACTGTCTGGACAGTTCCATGGTATTTACCTCCTCCTCTCTATCGACCATTAATCCTAATAACGTGATTTGTTCACTAAGTGCTTCATCGTTAAACATGATAAAAGAATCAAGGCCTATACTTACGGAATAGAGAGGAGAGTTTTGAGGTCTATCTTGACTTGTAACCGTATATTGCATATGAGACTCCCTATAAAGTCTTCTAGTCTGATTGAAAACAGGGATAGTTGCATACGTCATGTCCATCTGCATAGTCCCCTGTAACTTAGCTCCCCAAGATCTTGATAATAACATTCCATACTTTGGGGGCACATCAGCCACAACAATGTCCATGAGTAAGCATTTGGCTGGGATCTGAGCTAAGTTAACACAGAGGTCTTTGATCAATCCTAGACATTTTACTCTACTTGAGTCAAAGGAGTAAAGGTCTTTGTAAGGTCTGGTGATTTCTAGACCAAGGCTCTCCATCACAGCTTTAGGCATCAAATTATGAGAAGCCCTGGAATCATGCATAGTGTTGTGCAAAATTTTGTCATGAACATTTAAACTCACATAAAAGGGAGGAACAGGTCCCTCTTGATACATACCTTAAATCTTAGGACCAAAAATGAGCTCTGGTTGGTCATCATTAAGATTGACAGTATCCTCATTCTCTTCAATGTTTAAAGCCTTCAAAATTTGGGTCCTATATTCATGATGGGAAGCTAACTGAGTTAAGGGAACAAAGATTTTGATCTTTGAAATTTCCTGCTCAAGGCTGAAAGGGATTTGGTTCTTTGAAGAACTTTTTTCAGCCTTATTAGCTATCATTCTATCAGCAATATCAGCTTGTTGATTTGTTTTATTTACACTTGAAAAAATTGTTTTCACAGGAGTACTATCTGAAGTGTTAGTACCTAAAGTGTAGAGTCCCAGACTGCTTTCTGGCATGAGTGCCTTCTCTTACCTTTATCGCACTTACACCACCTTTTTTCCTCTTGTGTTCCACCATTTGAGGTCATTGATGTTAGTTAGACTCCTATACCAATAGGTATCATTTTTCATGATTGTCTTGATTGAACTATGCAATATGTTCAAACCTTTTTCTTGAGCAAAGGTGTTCCATATTCTTGAAAAACCAAAAAATCAAAAAATTTAAAAAATGTAAAGAGGGTATACCCTAAAAGAAAAATCAAAGGGTAAGAAAAATAAATTGGTCAAGAAAATGAAAGAAATGAACCCCAAGTAAAAAATAGATCAAGGAAAGTGTGCAAATCCAAATGCCACTACTATTTCATTTTTGTAAAAAAGCAATTGTGTGCAGCTAGTCAAACTTTGCCACAATTTATGAAGAGTCAAATTGTTTAAACTTGACTCATTCATGTTTCAATTTCATGTAGTAGAATAGAGAATAAATATCTGACCAAACAGTTTAGTCTTGGCAGATAAGTAGGTAGGTAGAGTTAATAAAAGGTGCTCAACAGTTTAATATGAGCTCTTGAATGCAATAAGTGTAGAATTAGATAGATTTGCCATGTAAAAGAAAAAGATTGATAAGGGTTTGCAAGTCCAAATGCACCCTAATAAAGAAGAGAAAATGGTAGTGTCAAGTAGATAGGGTAGGTAGATGGTGTTGCAAAGTTTTATGTGATGAATGATGGTGCTGAATATGTTTAATATTTTACCTTCATCACAAGTACTGAAGCAGAAAATGCACTGGAAAATTCACAGAAAGCAAAGTCAAAATCATTAACTTCCCACATCACTTTCTCCCTAAGAGTTTTACTAATTTCCCCAAATTGATAAGGTATTTGAAGATTAAAGGGGCTCAAGGCATTTCCTTGACTTTTGGAGGGACCGGACCCTCGGCCTAATGATCAAAAAGACCTAAGTACTTGAAGTTATTTATCATTATAATCATTCACTTTTAATCTTTTCCTAAGTAAAATTCTATTTTACTTAGGAAAATCATGAAAATTTCCATAATAATCCCTCAAAATTACTTTCCATTCTATGTTTAAGTGTTGAAATTGAGATGATGCAATTTACTTCAGAAATCTCCACTTTCCTAGTTGTGTAAAGTATTTTGAGTTTCCCTTGTCCCTTTGTCATATTAACATCTGATTTATTTATTAAATCCCTAGTGAAAAGACCTTATCCTATAGTACATAACTCCTTTTTACATAAATATTCCAAAAACCCTTCTTATTATAAGTTTTGGCCAAAGTTATGTAATCCCCTTTGTTAAATAAAAACCCCCAATAAAAACCCTTTGGCTAAAAATACCCCTATAAGTTATTTCCCTACCCCTATGGTTGATAAATAACATTTATTTATTACCATATAATAAGAAATATCGGAAAAGGTTTAAACATGAAGTTTTATATGTTTGAAAGAAAAAATAAATAAAGCCGAAGTTTTAATTTAAACTAAAACTTCGAAAGTCCCCCGAAGCCTTCGTGACCCATCCACATGGAACTGACACCCTAACCAAGGTTAAAAAACTCTTAACCCTGCCGCAACCCCAATTTTCATTAGACCACGGGATTAATTAAATCACCAGGATTAATTAATAACCATTTTTTCCGCCTATCAAAAGCCTCCCGGGATGATTAATTAAACGATAATCAATTCAAAGACCCGTCCGGCCCGCACATTAAACCCCCGCCAACTCCACGTCCCCTCCACCGTCAAATCGTCCCCCCGAAGATCAACGGCCTACGATCATTCCGCTGGCCGTCTTGCGTCCGGAAGTTAACGAGCGGGGGCACGGTGGTTTTGGAATAGTCCTCCGACCACGTGTCAGTTGATCAATGGAATCGCTGCCCCCGCGCTGAATACCACCATCTCCCAAAGAGCGGTGCGGGAATTACCGCTTACCGCCCGGTCCCGGTGACGTGTCTTCTCGTACCGGATGACGTCATCCTCGAAAAAATCAAAATCCCCGTTGACTTGTAAATAAAACAAAAAATCGTGTTTTTCTGTCATTTTCACTGCTGAAAATGACTGCGCCCTCCTCTGAAAAATTTGAAAATTCCGTTGTTTGAGATGCCACCGACTAAATTGCCGAACGCCATTGCTAAACCAGTGCTCAAGCATCCATCTGCCGTTGGCCAGTGCCTGTAAAATTCAAATTCCTCCATTAAACAGGTATTTATTCAAATTCCTGCTGAAACTCTTTGAAAAATCCACTTTCCTATGTTAAAATTCATGCCAGAGTCTGAAAAAGGGTTAATGTCAGTCTATTCGAGTTCCTGCAAGTAAAATCAAAGCTCCTAGAATCAAAATTTGCGCCCGGTCTGTGAAGAAAACCCAAAAACTTCCATTTTGAATACACAATAACCAAAATGGAAGCTCCGGTATCCCTAAATGCAACCCCATTGAATGCCCCTCACAGAGAGTTAGAATACTTGCCCTTAGTGGATAAAGATTTTCAAATTAAAGACTTGGTTTTCGATGAAAGTCGCCTTCGAAATTATTGTCGCTACAGAGACGATTATTCGAAAGGTCTGGACGTCATTGGGTTGTGGGAATCCAATTTCTCAAGATATCTTATCCCCTCGGTCTATATTTTCCCAGAAATCATCCACTACTGTCACTCCAATTATGATTCAACTCAAAGGGCAGTGTCGTCTCCTGACCAGAGTATCCTTTTCCCCATCACTCCTCAAGCCATCAATGCAATGCTCCATTTTGAACCTGATCAAGATCTTGCTCCTTTGTCCATGGAAGAACTACTTGAAAAGTCTACCCAACTGTCCCCAGAAAAACTAAAATGCATCTGCCAGACTTTTATGTTGCCTGAACATCAACCTGAGGGGTCCCCTCCCTATGGTTTTGCTTATTTTAATAAGTTGGGCAGACTCATCCTCAATATGATAACCTTTGTCATGGGTTTCAATACAAGTGAATATGTTGATGAAATAACCTTGGTATTGCTGTCTATCTTTACTCCTGGGCAACCTCCTGCAGTAAAATATGATTTTGCATCCTTCATTTCTAATAAAATCCATGACCAGTTCATGAGGCTAGATAATGAGAAAGTGTTCAAATATTCCTCAGTTATTTACCATCTCCTCATCTATTATCAATCAGAGAAGTTCCCTTTTCCTGTTAAAAAGCTTGATGCCAAGGGAAACCCTAGATGAGTTATTTTTTGGTCTGCCATAACTCATTCTTCCTATGATTCTCCCTATTCTTATGCTGAGTTCATCGATCTTTTTGTATATCCTGCAACTACCTTGTTGACAGGAATTCCCCCTCCAAGGCTCAGTAATGAGATTAAGAAGACTTTGCAGCTTTCAAGGACATATAAAGTTGGGGACTGGTATTTATATCAAAATCATTCAGTCATCAGAATATATGGATGTGAATTATATCCATTCAGGCTGCCAAAATATGTGCCTATGAGGCTTTTTGCCTTAGAATATTTCAGGCAAATGAATAATTCTGATATGATTCATTTTTGTAGTGTAAAAAAGAAAGCCCAAATCAAGATCAAAAGTAAATTAGGTCCCTTCATATGCAACTCTAGGGATGCCGAGCGAGAAGCAGAAGATATACTACAAAACCATTTCAAGTTCCAAAGGAGTTTCCGTTGGGTTACTTATGATCCATTTGGTTTTATCTGTGATAAAAGAATGAAGAACAAATCATCCCCATATATTCACCACAGGATTCTTGAAATAGAACAATATGCTAACCAAGATGAATGGGTGGAAGGAACACTAGTTGAGCAAGATAATGAAGAAGACAATAGAAACAAAATTATGAAAGATCTTGAGAAAGAGTTTGACCTAGAATCTTTTGGTCAAGTTCAGGTACCTCACATTGGCACCTCTTCAACAGGAAATCTCCAACAGGGGTTACAGGAAGAGATTCTATCAATTGCAGTAGAGGCTAAAGGTAAAGGGAAAGAACCTGAAATACATGTCATTAAAACTTTCGTCATGGCAGAGAAACCTCAAACCTCCAGGGCACCAGATCAGACACAGGTTTCTCCTACTCAAGTAAATCATTCTGAAGTTTTAGAATTGCAAACTCCATCTAATATAGAAATAGGCAAGAAAATACATGCTCCAAATCCTACTCCTCCCAAAGAATCCTCAGAGCTACATCAAGCTAAAAAGCAGAAACCCGATCCACTTCCAGATATGGAAATCATTGATGATATGTTTGATGATGAAAGAGAAGATAGTCAACTAACTGGAACAGTTAGTGAAACACATACAGACCACAAAGGAAAAGAATTGCAAAAACAGTTGAGTACTGAAGTATCTTCTTTTAAGCCACCAAAAATAGATGCAGGTGATATACAGAGAATTTTCATTAATATAAAAGCAAAGAATGATCCATTGAGAATGAAGGTATATGATCAGTATCTAAAAATGGCCCCACACAACCAGGAAATATTGATGTCAACATTTGACATTAAATAAGGCAAAACGATGATGAGCCATTTTAAATCCAAAGTACCAAGGCCCATGACAGCATCTGATTATATTAGGACCAATTTTTAGGTCCTGGCAAAAGACATTCATCCCCTGGACCAGATAGAGTTGCATAGAAAAACTGGGGAAATGATATACTCCACCCTTACTGATAAGGCCATGGCAGCCCTTAGGCTGCGAGATTATTTAAATAATACAAACACCCAATTGCAAATTCAGAAGGCTTCTTCTTAGGCAAAAGATAACAGAATCAAGTCTCTGGAAGATATAATCATCAGTTTGGGTCACAATCCCAAAGATATCAAAAGCACTAAGGCACTAATTAAAAAGAAAGATGATGATATAGCTGCACTGAGAAAGCAGCTGAAATTTCCAGCCTCAAGGCATCCCCAGACCCAAGAAGTTTTGAAGGAAAATTCACAGGAAGAGATGATGGAGTTGCTCTTAAAAATGACTGAGCAACTGAGTGAAACAGAGAAAGAATTGGAACAGGCATTAAAAGAAAAGCAGGATATCATGCAAACATCTACAACAGGGATCACTACAGGTACCACAACAGCAAATCAACAAACAGAGTCAGCACAGGGAGACACTTCTGGTTTAAGTTCTGATGAATTGGTAAAACAAATGGAAAGTTTAAAACTCAGAGTCACAGAACTTAAAACCAAAAAATTGCAGTTAGAAAATTTGGAGCAGAAATATGATATGTCTAAAAGGACTGTTGCAGATAATACCAGGGAAATTAGAAGATTGAAAAAATTGGTTAAGGCTTTAGAAAAATATCTTTCGTTAGAAAAGCCTTTGAGAGAAATAAATGAAATTCTTTGGGATAATATAATTGAGTCAATAAAAAGTATTTGGTCCTTTGTTCAAACAATCTTTGAACAAAATGACTTGATCAAAGTAGCTCAGGAAGAAATAGCCAAAACAAGAGATGAATTGAAAGGCAGACCTGAGCAAGCCAATCAACTTATACAGTTTCTGAACACCCGGACTAAGCAACAGCTTTCAGAATTAGGAATTGATGACATGACAGGCACTATTTTAGAAATAAAAAGAGTTTTTACCAAAAGAACTCTTATGCAGAATTTGGAAAGGAAGTGCTCTGATATTCTGGAAGAAATCAATGCTTTTAAAGGGAAATTTCAGGTTTTATTAGACAATGGGTTACCCAGTCCTATGCTCGTAGAAGACAAGATAATGGACCTGGAAACCTATGTTAGTAAAATAGATATACATGCTCATAATACAACTATTCTTTCTATCAGTTCGTCACAAGCAGCATTGCCAATAGGGAGGAATCTCTACGACAGGTTAAAAAATTTGTTTCATCTTGAGCAGGAAATAAAGTATTTGTTCCCTAATCAGCCCACTTTTTACAGATACACAGAGGCTGATGAAACATTGAGAAAACTTAAAAGAACCATAATAGCAGAAGATCAATGGTGGGAAGACTTATTGGACATTTTATGAAATTTATCTTCAGGTTGAGAATTTTACCTTTTTACTATCATGTAAAGGATAAATAATGAGCACAGATTAAAGAATATCAGTTGGGCAGTTGAAAGAGTATCATTTGAAACAAAGAGTATCAAACAAGCAAAGGAGTTACTCAAAGGGACAGCATCGAGCCCTATTATAGCACCTGCCTCCAGCACGTCCACAAAATAAGGGAACAGCACACCAGCAATTACTTTTTGTTCTATCTATGAGACCATTTGTCTCCTTTTTATTGTAACTTATTCATTAGTCACCCTAGATTAGTGGCTAGGTTAGTGTGAGATATTTTCAATCATTTTTTGTATAAATAAACCCTCAAAGAGAGTATTGAGGGTGGATTCTACTACTTCGCAGTGACATTGATGTTTTTGGAATAAAAGTGTTTTGGAGAAATTTATTTGTGGCTTGCTGGATGACAATTTGAAGCTCAGCACTTTTTGCAGGATTCATATGTCGGATTGCAGTTCAATAAGTCTTTCTATCCTATGTCTTAAGTTCTATATCTGTTTATAATATCATTATGTTCCATTTCTGAATAATTGACATAAAAGAATAAATCAGAATTTACTTAATTGTACTCTGATTTCAATTATGATTATTCTAAATGTTTTCCTCTAAATTAGTTATAAGCAACGAATTCTTAATTGCTCTTGCTTCTCTAATTTAAGCATATTGATTACTATAGTAAAGAATTCTTCACTGCTCTTTATTTGTAATCATTCCATTTCTTTCTTTTGAACATTTTGAAAGATTCTTGAGTGCCTTTCATCCCTTCAAAACCCATTCCATCCACTTTAAATTCTAAAAATTGTTCTCTGTTTGGCTATCTTGCCCTACAAAGCCATCTTGTGTGTAGAAGATTAATCCAGTAAAGCCATCCTTTGACTCCATAGCCCAATGGCCTGAAAATATTCAACCTTGCCCTTAGTTGGCGAATTCCACCATTTTCAAACAAACTCTTGGATCTATAACTAGCCTAAAACCTTCTAAGAACAAAGATAAATTATAAAGAGAGAGCCCTCTCTGGATGCAGATTGGCTAGATTATGCATCTGAAGGTTGGTTTGTGGTTACCTCGGGTATACTTTCCTTTTCCACAACTTCTAGGAAAACCTGAGTGATAACATAGTGGCGACCATACTGGGGATCTGAATCATTTTTTGTTAATATTGTTCACTTATAAGCTATAGACAGAGTCTGAAGATCAGCCAGGTAGCCTTTGAAATGCTTTTTCCCTGCAACTGCATAGTAAATAAATGCTGCTCCAGTCTATCTCTGATTTAGCTTATACTTTGAACCTTAGTTTCAAATGTTTAATCAGACTCTCTAGTTCAATAAAATCTTTGAGAAAATTTTAATCATAAATCATTATTTCTTGAAGAATTTATAAAAGTTGTGTTTCCATTTCAATTAAAACTAAAAAATCCAAAAACATATATCATCTGGGAAAACTGGCTTCAGAAAGGATTCGTCATACTAGGTCAAATCCTGACCCCAATCCACCACCGATATTTGAAAATACAAATCTGATTCCTAGGATTCTTAGAAGACAAGGAAGTCAAGAAAGTTCTGAAAAAGGAAGTCAAGAGAGTTCTGGTAGTTCCAGACCCCTTTCTAGATCACAATCTTGTCTCGTGAAAATTATATATTTTGACGAAATTCCTTTTGACGAACGATTTGAAACATCCTTATTTGTAAATTTTTCTGAAACCAAATTATCAAGATTAGTTCTAGATCCATTGTTTTTTGAATATTTGCAATTCAGATTTGTTTCATATCACCTTGACAGACATTTACAAAACTCCATTTCATCTGAACAGACCTTTGAAGAAAGTTCAAACGTTTCTGTGATTACTGAAGCTTCCCCAAGATCAGTTACTTTCCCTCAAACTTTTCAAACACCAATCACTCCTTCTACTCCTCCACCCACACCACCACCTATTATTCCATTACCCCTTTCAATGGCCAATAGATATGCTCCTTTACAGTTGCCAGCCAACCCCGCTGCCTTGCCTCAAGATTATCAAAGTAAGATTACACCTTTTGATGGATCAGGTACTTACACAGCTCAACAACATACCAAAAGGATGACGGATTACTTTGAATTTTATGAAATTGACACTGATGATGTCCGAATGAGAATTTTTGTTCAGAGTTTTACTGGGGAAGTTAGGACATGGTTTAGGGCCCTTACCCCAAACAGTATTGCCGATTTAGCAGCTTTGTATAGGGAATTTTTGAATAGATGGGAGAAGAAGAAAGACCCTTTTCAGATCTTATCAGAATTTGAAAAATTGAGGAGAAGACCCAATGAAACCGTGCAAGATTACATCATAAGATTCAATGAAGCCTACAACGCTGTTCCTCAAAACCTTAGACCCCCTCCTGACTCAGTATTGGTCAAATTCCCAGATGGTTTTGATTCTGACATAGCCTATTCACTCAGGGAAAGAGCCCCCCAAACCCTAGAAGAAATGTAGATCATAGTAGTTAGTGTGGAAGAAAATATTATAGAAAAACGAGCCAGAGCTAGGGCCGAAAGAAGAATGCCTCTAAAAGAAGAACCTTCAACCTTTGAAAGAAAGCTGGATGCAATCATTAAAGGTATGGAAAGATTAGGAGACAGAGTGGAGACAATTGAAAGAAAATCTACTAGTGATAATCAAAATGTTGTGAGAAACCCAAACTTTAGAAGAAATCAGAACCAAAATATTGGAAAGAATGTCTCTGACCAAAAAATCACGCCACCTTTCCAAGAAAATTTTGTTGAAGGCTCAACTTCTGAAGAACCTACCGAAGATGTAGAAATAAACAATGTAACTGAAGACAAAAATGAACCAGAAGTTTTCCTATCTCAGGATGATCAAGAGAATCACATCCTTGAAACATTCCAAACTCATTCAGGTGAAACTTTTGATTTTAAGGAAGGCTATGACACAAGAATTTATGAGGTTCATAAACAGTACAATTTGAGAAGCAGACGGATTGATGTGCCAGAGAATAACAAACAGAAAACTGTAAAACAAAATGTCAAAGGTAAAATCCCTCCTGTACAAAACATTCCCCCTATACAAATTCTGTCTAGGACAACTCCTAACCCTTCAGATCCAATAATTGAAGATGTGTCTGACAACCAAACCAAATAATAAACAAGAATCTAATACTTTTCCTCCGGTAGGAAACGTAGAAGAACATGTAGAAGTTAGTTCAGAAACACCTTCAAATCAAAATTTCACTCATGAAAAAGAGAAAAATGTTGAAGACCCAAAAAATAGAGAAAACCCAACTGTGCAAAACACTAAAGCTCAAACAGAAAAACCTTTCAATCTAGAGGCTGAAATAGGCAAACTAAAGATAGTTGTTCCTTTATCAAAATTGGCTAAACATGATGTCTATAGAAGTCAAATCAGCAAATCCCTAAACATTAACATTACTGGAACGGATGATTCAGTAAATATTCTTGATGATCAACCCAAACTCCTTTTTGGCCCCAAGGTAAATGGCAAACCAGAAAACGGAGGAACTCCTCCATTTTATGTGAGCCTGAACGTTCATGACAAAATACTCCACAATGCTATGCTGGATTCTGGAGAATCCCACAATTTGATGCCAAAAGCTGTGATGGAAAGATTAAATTTAGACATTACCAGACCATATAAAGATTTATTTTCTTTTGATTCTAGTCAGGTAAAATGTCTAGGTTTGATTAAAGATTTGTGTGTTACTTTGGTGCAATACCCTGCGAAATCCGTTTTGATAGACATAGTAGTGGCTGATATTCCTCCTAAATATGATATGTTGCTTTCCAGATCCTGGGGTGCTAAACTTGGAGGATCCATTCAACTAGACATGTCATATGCCACTATTTCAGTATTTGGTCAACCTAAAAGATTATATAGAGAAACCTTGATGAAGTACTTGGTTAGTAGTCATGAGAAGCCTAAAAACTTCCCTGTCTATTCAATACATTCTGATATGGATTCCTTCATCCTTTCTAATGCTGAAAAGGACCTTCCAACTTAACTAGAAGCACCTGAAAAGGAAGCTACAAACAAAAATACTGTTAAGATTGAAGAGATTTCTGAAAACCAAGAAACACCAGACAACCAAGAAATACCAGAAAAAACTAAACAACTAGCTCCTGTTAAGAAACATGTTAAAACAGTTGATGAAGATTATGGACATGAAATTCTGTGGCATTTAGAATTTGATGGCTCAGTAAACAAGTTAGGAGCAGGGGCTGGAATTTAGTTACATAATGTTGAAAATGATCATGCGGAAGGTCATTCTTATATATTGAATTTTAAATGCACTAACAACATGGCTAAGTATGAAGCCCTTTTACTAGGACTTAAACATGTCAAAAAGTTAGGAGCAATTAGGGTGTCAATCATAGGAGACTCTGAATTAATTATCCAACAGATTAATGGTGAATGTTCAACCAAAGATCCCAGATTGAAACAATATAGAGAAACGGCTGTGGAAATTCTCAACACCTTTCTACAAGCTCAACTTGCCAAGATTCCAAGGAAGCAAAATTTGCATGCTCACAGTCTTGCAATGTTTGCTAGCACATGTAAGTTGCCTTTTGGACCTAATCATCAGTTCACAGCTGAGATTAGACATAGACCTGCTATACCGGAAAATCTAATGAATTGGCAAGTATTTGTAAATAACAATCAAATCAATAGTTTTTTTACATTAGAAAATGAGTTTTCTAACAGTAATATAGATGAGGACATAACAATTAGTGAATCTGATCAAGAAAAAGAACAAAAAATAGATATTTCGAGAGAGACTGCAATTCATATGCTTCACCCAACCACATTCACAGAAAAAGATATGCACGATGTGATACAAATGGAATTCGATGAGATCATAGAAGATGAAACTAAAATCATTAATATGAAAGACAATCATTTGCCCAAAGGATTAACTCCTTTGGAAGATCTTTTTGATTCAAATGACATTCCATTTAGACCTAAAATGAAACCTGTTAAGGCTGATATCGAAGAGTGTAACTTAGGAACCCCAGAAAATCCCAAAATGGTTAAACTGTCTAAATCTCTGCCAGAAGATCAAAAGGTTAAATATGTTGAACTTTTTAAAGAATTCCAGGATGTTTTTGCCTGGAGTTATGAAGATCTTAAATCATATGATACATCAATCATTCAGCATACAATACCTTTGAAACCAGATCATAAACCTTTTAAACAAAAACTTAGAAGGATCAATCATGTTTTACTACTTTCAATTGAAAAAGAAATTAAAAGGATGTTTGAAGCAGAGATTATAGCTCCTATTAGGTTCTCTAAATGGGTTTCTAATCTAGTACCAACAAGAAAGAAAACTGGAGAAATTAGACTGTGTGTCGATTTGAGAAATTTGAATAAAGTTTCTTTAAAAGATAACTATCCTTTGCCTAAAATGGACCATATTCTACAGAGGGTAGTGGGATATTCTAGGATATCTCTATTGGATGGATTTTCAGGGTATAACCAGATTCTGGTTCATCTTGATGATCACGATAAAACAGCATTTACAACACCATGGGGTACCTTTAAATATGTCAAGATGCCATTTGGACTCAAGAATGCAGGAGCTACATTTCAGAGAGAAATGGATATTGCTTTTGCTAAAGGAATACATGATTTTCTGGTAATTTATATAGATGATTTAACGGTCTTTTCCAAAACAGATCAACAACATTTAGATCATCTAAGGCAAGTGTTTATAAAGTGCAGAAAATATGGCATTTCTTTAAATCCTAAAAAGTCATTGTTTGGTTTGGAAGAAGGAAAGCTCCTAGGTCACATTATTTCTAAAGATGGCATTCGAATTGACCTTGAAAGAATACAAGAAATTTTGCATATACCTCATCCTAGAAACATAAAAGAATTGCAAGCCTTCATAGGAAAGATTAATTTCTTGAGAAGATTTATTTCTAACTTAGCGGAATTACTTAGATTGCTTACTAACATGCTTAAAAAAAATTCAAGCATTGACTGGACTGTAGAAGCCAAGCAATCATTTGAGGAAATTAAAATGGCTTTAACAAGAACACCAGTTCTTACCAGTCCAAAATTTGACAGAGATTTCATTATTTTTTCATTTGCTTCTGAACATACAATTGCAGCTGTTTTACTACAAAAAGATGATCAGGGATGTGAAAAACCAATTGCCTTTTTTAGTAAAGCACTTAGAGATGCATCTTTGAAATACAATATCATGGAGAAACGGGCTTTTGCATTGGTAAAAGCAATTAAAGATTTCATAATTTACATATTATATTCTCATGTGATAGCTTATGTGCCTAATGCTGTAGTTAAAGACATCTTGACTCAAGATGGTATTGAAGGCAAAAGAGGTAAGTGGATAGCTACCATTTTGGAATATGATATTGAAATTAAACCAACAAAACTCATAAAAGGTCGAGGTTTGGCTCAACTCATGACTGAAACTAATTGCCAAGCCTTAGACATTAACGAACTGGATGACGAACAGGAGATGGCGACTCCACAGATCAGTCAAGCTTTCTTAGATTCACCCTGGTACACTGATAACATTCATGTTTTATTAAACCTGCAAGCTCCTCCAGGGTTGTCCAGAATGAAACAAAGATTTTTGAAAATGACATCTTTAAAATATTGTATTTTAGATGGCACTCTATTTTGGAAAAATCATGAAGGAATCTTATTAAATTGTCTATTGAAAGATGAAGCTGACAAAGTTCTTAATGAATTTCATGCAGGGGATTGTGGTGGACACCTCTACTGGAAGTCAACTGCAGATAAAATCTTAAGGGCTGGTTTTTACTGGCCAACTTTGTTTTCGGATGTTAAGAAATTTGTAACAACTTGTCATAAGTGTCAGATCTTTGAGGGTAAGAGAAAGTTGTTACCTTTACCATTAAGACCAATTTCCACAGAAAGACCCTTTCAACAATGGGGATTAGGTTTTATTGGAGAAATTCATCCCTCTTCTTCTGGACAAAACAGATGGATTCTTACTGCCACATATTACTTTACTAAATGGATTGAAGCTATCCCATGCAGACAGGCCAATGATTCTGTAATTATAGGGTTTTTAGAAACCAACATACTTTCTAGATTTGGTTGTCTAGAGAAAATTATAACAGATAATGTTGCTGCATTTAAGTCAAAGAAAATGATTAGTTTCTGCAATAAATATCATATTACTTTAGGCCATTCAACGGCCTATTACCCTCAGGGTAATGGACTGGCAGAATCTTCCAATAAAAGTCTTATTAATATTATTAAAATATTATTGGAAGAAAATAAAAATAATTGGCATAAGAAACTTATCAATGCATTGTGGGCAAACAGACTTACAACTAAGAAATCAATTGGGACCAGTCCATATGAATTAGTTTATGGCATTGAGGCAAGATTCCCATCATCTTTAGGAATTCCTGTTATGAAATTACTTCAGGAGGCTCAAGTGGAACCAAATGATATTCAAAGGAGAATTAACCAAACAATTCACTTGCATCAAACCAGAGAAGAAGTGTATCAACGATCCCAAGTCTTGCAGGAAAAGTTAAAGAAAATGTTTGACAAAAGAACTAAAGCAGAGGATTTTCAACTAGGTGATAAAGTCCTAAGATGGGATTCCAGAAGAGAAGAAAAAGGGAAACATGGGAAATTTGATTTCTTATGGAAAGGGCCTTACATCATTCATGCCTTACAGGGGAACAACACATACTTTTTGAAGGATTTGGACAATTCAGAAGCTGAAGAAGGACCAGTCAATGGTCGAATGCTGAAGCACTATTTTTATCCTATTTACTAGGATATTCTGATTTTTTCTAACTTGTATATAATATATCCTTTTCTAATGCATCAGTTTTGATTGGATGGTGACTTCTTGGAGTTGAAGCCCGAAGAGAAGGCCCTAAGCTTCAAAAAGTTCCACTATCATATGTACAATAAAGCTACCAGAAGAAGGAGATTACATGGTTCAGTTTGAAAACATTTTGAGGCATCTGACCTGCTGTTCTTGACTTTCCACAAGGAAAAGCCATCTCCAAGTGGAGCCAGTGTTAGACTCCTATATCAATAGGTGTCATTTTTCATGATTGTCTTGATTGAACTATGGAATATGTTCAAACCTTTTTCTTGAGCAAAGGTGTTCCATATTCTTGAAAAACCAAAAAATCAAAAAATTTAAAAAATGTAAAGAGGGTATACCCTAAAAGAAAAATCAAATGGTAAGAAAAATAAATTGGTCAAGAAAATGAAAGAAATGAACCCCAAGCAAAAAATAGACCAAGGAAAGTGTGCAAATCCAAATGCCACTACTATTTCATTTTTGTAATAAAGCAATTGTGTGCAGCTTGTCAAACTTTGCTACAATTTATGAAGAGTCAAACTGTTTAAACTTGACTCATTCATATTTCAATTTCATGTTGTAGAACAGAGAATAAATATCTGACCAAACAGTTTAATCTTGGCAGATAAGTAGATAGGTAGAGTTAATAAAAGGTGCTCAACAGTTTAATCTGAGCCCTTGGATGTTATAAGGGTAGAATTAGATAGATTGGCCATGTAAAAAGAAAAAGATTGATAAGGGTTTGCAAGTCCAAATGCACCCTAATAAAGAAGAGAAAATGGTAGTGTCAAGTAGATAGGGTAGGTAGATGGTGTTGCAAAGTTTTATGTGATGAATGATGGTGCTGAATATGTTTAATCTTTTACTTTCATCACAAATACTGAAGCAGAAAATGCACTGGAAAATTCACAGAAAGCAAAGTCAAAATCATTAACTTCCCACATCACTTTCTCCCTAAGAGTTTTACTAATTTCCCCAAAGTGCTAAGGTATTTGAAGATTAAAGAGGCTCAAGGCATTTCCTTGACTTTTGGAGGGACCAGACCCTCGGCCTGATGATCAAAAAGACCTAAGTACTTGAAGTTATTTATCATTATAATCATTCACTTTTAATCTTTTCCTAAGTAAAATTCTATTTTACTTAGGAAAATCATGCAAATTTCCATAAAAATCCCTCAAAATTACTTGCTATTCTATGTTTAAGTGTTGAAATTGAAATGATGCAATTTACTTCAGAAATCCACTTTCCTAGTTGTGTAAAGTATTTTGAGTTTCCCTTGTCCCTTTGTCATATTAACATCTGATTTATTTATTAAATCCCTAGTGAAAAGACCTTATCCTATAGTACATAACTCCTTTTTACATAAATATTCCAAAACCCTTCTTATTATAAGTTTTGGCCAAAGTTATGTAATCCCCTTTGTTAAATAAAAACCCCCAATAAAAACCCTTTGGCTAAAAATACCCCTATAAGTTATTTCCCTACCCCTATGGTTGATAAAAAACATTTATTTATTACCATATAATAAGAAATATCGGAAAAGGTTTAAACATAAAGTTTTATATGTTTGAAAGAAAAAATAAATAAAGCCGAAGTTTTAATTTAAACTAAAACTTCGAAAGTCCCCCGAAGCCTTCGTGACCCATCCACGTGGTATTTCATTTCCACCTGACACCCTAACCAAGGCTAAAAAACTCTTAACCCTGCCGCAACCCCAATTTTCATTAGACCAGGGGATTAATTAATCACCAGGATTAATTAATAACCATTTTTTCCGCCTATCAAAAGCCTCCCGGGATGATTAATTAAACGATAATCATTTCAAAGACCCGTCGGACCCGCACATTTAACCCCTGCCAACTCCACGTCCCCTCCACCGTTAGATCATCCTCTCGAAGATCAACAGCCCAGGATCATTCCGCTGGCCGTCTTGCGTCCGGAAATTAACGCGCGGGGGCACGGTGGTTTTGGAATAGTCCTCCGACCACGTGTTAGTTGATCAATGGAATCGCTGCCCCCGCGCTGAATACCACCATCTCCCAAAGAGCGGTGAAGGAATTACTGCTTACCGCCCGGTCCCGGTGACGTGTCTTCCCGTACTAGATGACGTCATCCTCGAAAAAATCAAAATCCCCGTTGACTTGTAAATAAAACAAAAAATCGTGTTTTTCTGTCATTTTCACTACTGAAAATGACTGCGTCCTCCTCTGAAAAATTTGAAAAATCCGCTGTTTGAGACGTCGCCGACTAAATTGTCGAACGCCATTGCTAAACCAGTGCTCAAGCATCCATCCGCCGTTGGCCAGTGCCTGTAAAATTCAAATTTCTCCATTAAGCAGGTATTTATTCAAATTCCTGCTGAAACTCTTTGAAAAATCCACTTTCCTGTGTTAAAATTCATGCCAGAGTCTGAAAAAGGGTTAATGTTAGTCTATTCGAGTTCCTGTAAGTAAAATCAAAGCTCCTACAATCAAAATTTGCGCCCGGTCTGTGGAAAAAACCCAGGAACTTCCATTTTGAATACACAAGAACCAAAATGGAAGCTCCGGTAGCCCTGAATGTAACCCCATTGAATGCCCCTCACAGAGAGTTAGAATACTTGCCCTTAGTGGATAAAGACTTTCAAATTAAAGACTTGGTTTTCAATGAAAGTCCCCTTCGAAATTATTGTCACTGCAGAGACGATTATTCGAAGGGTCTGAATGTCATTGGGATGTGGGAATCCAATTTCCCAAGATATCTTATCCCCTCAGTCTATATTTTCCCAGAAATCATCCACTATTGTCACTCCAACTATGATTCGACTCAAAGGGCAGTGCTGTCTCCTGACCAGAGCATCCTTTTCCCTATCACTCCTCAACCCATCAATACAATGCTCCATTTTGAACCTGATCAAGATCTTACTCCTTTGTCCATGGAAGAACTACTTGAAAAGTCTACCCAACTGTCCCCAGAAAAACTAAAATGCATTTGCCAGACTTTTATGTTGCCTGAATATCAACCTAAGGGGTCCCCTCCCTAGGGTTTTGCTTTTTTTAATAAGTTGGGAAGACTCATCCTCAATATGATATCCTTTGTCATGGGTTTCAATACAAGTGAATATGTTGATGAAATAACCTTGGTATTGCTGTCTATCTTTACTCCTGGGAAACCTCCTGCAGTAAAATATGATTTTGCATCCTTCATTTCCAATAAAATCCATGACCAGTTCATGAGGCTAGATAATGAGAAAGTGTTCAAATATTCCTCAGTTATTTACCATCTCCTCATCTATTATCAATCAGAGAAGTTCCCTTTTCCTGTTAAAAAGCTTGATGCCAAGGGAAACCCTAGATCAGTTATTTTTTGGTCTACCATAACTCATTCTTCCTATGATTCTCCCTATTCCTATGCTGAGTTCATCGATCTTTTTGTATATCCTGCAACTACCTTGTTGACAGGAATTCCCCCTCCAAGGCTTAGTAATGAGATTAAGAAGACTTTGCAGCTTTCAAGGACATATAAATTTGGGGACTGGTATTTATATCAAAATCATTCAGTCATCAGAATATATGGATGTGAATTATATCCATTCAGGTTGCCAAAATATGTGCCTATGAGGCTTTTTGCCTTAGAATATTTCAGGCAAATGAATAATTCTGATATGATTCATTTTTGTAGTGTAAAAAGAAAGCCCAACTCAGGATCAAAAGTTAGTTAGGTCCCTTCATATGCAATTCTAGGGACGCTGAGCGAGAAGCGGAAGATATCCTACAAAACCATTGCAAGTTACCAAGGAGTTTTCGTTGGATTCCTTATGATCCATTCGGTTTTATCTGTGATAAAAGAATGAAGAAAAAATCATCCCCATATATTCACCACAAGATTCTTGAAATAGAACAATATGCTAACCAAGATGAGTGGGTGGAAGGAAAACTAGTTGAGCAAGATAATGAAGAAGACAATAGAAACAAAATTATGAAAGATCTTGAGAAAGAGTTTGACCTAGAATCTTTTGGTCAAGTGCAGGTACCTCACATTGGCACTTCTTCAGCAGGAAATCTCCAACAGGGGTTACAGGAAGAGAGTCCATCAATTGTAGTAGAGTCTAAAGGTAAAGGGAAAGAACCTGAAATACAGGTCATTGAAACTTTCGTCATGGCAGAGAAACCTCAAACCTCCAGGGCACCAGATCAAACACAGGTTTCTCCTACTCAAGTAAATCATCCTAAAGTTTCAGAATTGCAAACTCCATCTAATATGGAAATAGGCAAGAAAAGACAGGCTCCAGATCCTACTCCTCCCAAAGAATCCTCAGAGCTACATCAAGCTAAAAAGCAGAAACCCGATCCACTTCCAGATGTGGAAATCATTGATGAGACGTTTGATGATGAAAGAGAAGATAGTCAACTAACTGGCATAGTTAGTGAAACGCATGCAGGCCACAAAGGAAAAGAATTGTAAAAACAGTTGAGTACTGAAGTATCCTCTTTTAAGCCACCAAAAATAGATGCAGGTGATATCAAGAGAACTTTCATTAATATAAAAGAAAATAATGATCCATTGAGAATGAAGGTATATGATCAGTATCTAAAAATGGCCCCACACAATCAGGAAAGATTGATGTCAGCATTTGACATTCAACAAGGCAAAATGATGATGAGCCATTTCAAATCCAAAGTACCAAAGCCCATGTCAGCATCTGATTATATTAGGACCAATTTTGAGGTCCTGGCAAAAGACATTCATCCCCTGGACCAGATAGAGTTGCATAGACAAACTGGGGAAATGATATACTCCACCCTTACTGATAAGGCCATGGCAGCCCTTAGGCTGCGAGATTCTTTAAATAATACAAATACCCAATTGCAAATTGAGAAGGCTTCTTCTCAGGCAAAAGATAACATAATCAAGTCTCTGGAAGATATAATCATCAGTTTGGGTCACAATCCCAAAGATATCAAAAGCACTGAGGCACTAATTAAAAAGAAATATGATGATATAGCTGCACTGAGAAAGCAGCTGAAATTGCCAGCCTCAAGGCATCCCCAGACCCAAGAAGTTTTGAAGGAAAATTCACAGGAAGAGATGATGGAGTTGCTCTTAAAAATGACTGAGCAACTGAGTGAAACAGAGAAAGAATAGGAACAGGAATTAAAAGAAAAGCAGGATATCATGCAAACATCTACAACAGGGATCACTACAAGTACCACAACAGCAGATCAACAAACAGAGTCAACACAGGGAGACACTTCTAGTTTAAGTTCTGATGAATTGGTAAAAAAAATGGAAAGTTTAAAACTCAGAGTCACAGAACTTAAAACCACAAAATTGCAGTTAGAAAATTTGGAGCAGAAATATAATATGTCTAAAAGGACTGTTTCAGATAATACCAGGGAAATTAAAAGATTGGAAAAATTGGTTAAGGCTTTAGAAAAAGATCTTTCGTTAGAAAAGCCTTTGAGAGAAATAAATGAAATTCTTTGGGATAATATAATTGAGTCAATAAAAAGTATTTGGTCTTTTGTTCAAACAATCTTTGAACAAAATGACTTGATCAAAGTAGCTCAGGAAGAAATAGCCAAAACAAGAGATGAATTAAAGGGCAGACCTGAGCAAGCCAATCAACTTATACAGTTTCTGAACACCCGGACTAAGCAACAGCTTTCAGAATTAGGAATTGATGACCGGACAGGCACTATTTTATAAATAAAAAGAGTTTTTACCAAAAGAACTCTTATGCAGAATTTGGAAAGGAAGTGCTCAGATATTCTGGAAGAAATCAATGCTTTTAAAGGGAAATTTCAGGTTTTATTAGACAATGGGTTACCCAGTCCTATGCTCGCAGAAGACAAGATAATGGACCTGGAAACCTATGTTAATAAAATAGATAGACATGCTCATAACACAACTGTTCTTTCTATCAGTTCCTCACAAGCAACATTGCCAACAGGGAGGAATCTCTACGACAGGTTAAAAAATTTGTTTCATCTTGAGCAGGAAATAAAGTATTTGTTCCCTAATCATCCCACTTTTTACAGATACACAGAATCTGATGAAACATTGAGAAAACTTAAAAGAACTATAATAGCAGAAGATCAATGGTGGGAAGACTTATTGGACATTTTATGAAATTTATCTTCAGGTTGAGAATTTTACTTTTTTACTATCATGTAAAGGATAAATAATGAGCAGAGATTAAAGAGTATCAGTTGAAACAAAGAGTATCAAACAAGCAAAGGAGTTACTCAAAGGGACAGCATCGAGCCCTATTATAGCACCTGCCTCCAGCACGTCCACAAAATAAGGAAACAACAGACCAGTAATTACTTTTTGTTCTATCTATGAGACCATTTGTCTCATTTTTATTGTAACTTATTCATTAGTCACCCTAGATTGGTGGCTAGGTTAGTGTGAGACATTTTCAGTTATTTTTTGTATAAATAAACCCTCAAAGAGAGTGTTGAGGGTGGATTCTACTACTTGGCTGTGACATTGATGTTTTTGGAATAAAAGTGTTTTGGAGAAATTTATTTGTGGTTTACTGGATGACAATTTGAAGCTCAGGACTTTTTGCAGGATTCATGTGTCGGACTGCAGTTCAATAATTCTTTCTATCCTATGTCTTAAGTTTTATAGCTGTTTATAATATCATTATGTTCATTTCTGAATAATTTACATAAAGGATTGAATCATAATTTACTTAATTGTACTTTGATTTCAGATGTGATTATTCTTAATGTTTTCCTCTAAATTGGTTATAAGCAACGAATTCTTAATTGCTCTTGCTTCGCTAATTTAAGCATATTGATTACTGTAGTAAAGAATTCTTCACTGCTCTTTATTTGTAATCATTCAATTTCTTTCTTTTGAACATGTTGAAAGATTCTTGAGTGCCTTTCATCCCTTCAAAACCCATTCCATCCACTTTAATTTCTAAAAAAATTTCTATGTTTAGCTATCTTGCCCTACAAAGCCATCTTGTGTGTAGAATAGAAATCCAGTAAATCCATCCTTTGACTCCATAGCCCAATGGACTGAAAATCTTCAACCTTGCCCTTAGTTGGCGAATTCCACCATTTTCAAACAAACTCTTGGATCTATAACTAGCCTAAAACCTTCTAAGAACAAAGATAAATTATAAAGAGAGAGCCCTCTCTGGATGCAGATTGGCTAGATTATGCATCTGAAGGTTGGTTTGTGGTTACCTCGGGTATAATTTCCTTTTCCACAACTTCAAGGAAAACCTGAGTGATAACATAGTGGCGACCATACTGGGGACCTGAATCATTTTATTGATACTATTGTTTTATTTATAAGCTATAGACAGAGTCTGAAAATCAGCCAGGTAGCCTTTGAAATTGCTTTTGTTCTGCAATTGCAAAAGTAAATAAATGCTGCTTCAGTCTATCTCTGATTTAGCTTATATATTGAATCTTAATTTCAAAATTTTCAATCAGAATCTCTAGTTTAAACATATCTTTGAGGAAATCTTAATCACATATCATTATTTCTTGAAGAATTTGTAGAAGTTGTATTTATTTTTTTTAATTAGAATCCAAAATCCAAAAAACACATAGTCTAGGAAAGCTAGCTTCAGAAAGGATTCGACATACTAGGTCAAACCCCGACCCCAATCCACCACCAATATTTGAAAATCCAAATCTGATTCCCAGGATTCTTAGAAGACAAGGAAGTCAAGAAAGTTCTCAAAGAGGAAGTCAGGAGAGTACAGGAAGTTCTAGACCACTTTCTAGATCTGCATCTTGTCCCTAAAATGAGGATACTTAACAAATTCCTTTTGACGAACGATTTGAAACATCCTTATTTGTAAATTTTTCTGAAACCGAATTATCAAGATTAGTTCCAGATCCATTGTTTTTTGAAGATTTGCAATTCAAATTTGTTTCATATCACCTTGACAGACATTTACAAAACTCTATTTCATCTGAACAGACCTTTGAAGAAAGTTCAAACGTTTCTATGATTACTGAAGCTTCCCCAAGATCAGTTACTTTCCCTCAAACTTTTCAAACACCAATCACTCCTTCTACTCCTCCACCCACACCACGAATTATCAAGATTAGTTCCAGATCCATTGTTTTTTGAAGATTTGCAATTCAGATTTGTTTCATATCACCTTGACAGACAGTTACAAAACTCCATTCAATCTGAACAAACCTTTGAAGAAAGTTCAAACATCTCTGTAATTACTGAAGCTTCCCCAAGTTCAGTTACTTTTTCTCAAGCTTTTCAAACACCAGTCACCCCTTCTACTCCTCCACCTAGACCACCCTCACCTATTATTCCATTACACCTTCCAATGGCCAATAGATATGCTCCGTTATAGTTGCCAGCCAACCCTGTGGCTTTGCCCCAAGATTATCAAAGTAAGATCACACCTTTTGATGGCTCAGGTACTTACACAGCTCAACAACATACCAAAAGGATGACTGATTACTTTGAATTCTATGAAATTGACACTGATGATGTCCGAATGAGAATTTTTGTTCAGAGTCTTACTGGAGAAGTCAGGACATGGTTTAGGGCTCTTGCTCCAAATAGTATTGTTGATTTGCCAGCTTTGTATAGGTCATGTTTGAATAGATGGGAGAAAAAGAAAGACCCTCTTCAGATCCTATCTGACTTTGGAAAATTGAAAAGAGGACCTAATGAAACCGTGCAAGATTACATCATAAGATTCAATGAAGCCTACAATGTTGTTCCTCAAAACCTTAGACCCCCAGTTGACTCAGTATTTGTTAAATTCCCTGATGGTTTTGACTCTGACATAGCATATTCACTTAGGGAAAGAGCTCCTCAGACCCTAGAAGAAATGCAAAGCATAGTGGTTAGCGTGGAAGCAAACCTCATAGAAAAACGAGCTAGAGCTAGGGCTGAAAGAAGAATGCCTATGATTGAAGAACCTTCAGCTTTTGAAAGAAAGTTGGATGCAATCATCAAAGGTATGGAAAGATTAGGAGACAGAGTGGAGACAATCGAAAGAAAGTCTACTGGTGATAATCAAAATGTTGTGAGAAATCCAAACTTTAGAAGAAATCAGAACCAAAATATTGGGAAGAATGTCCCTGACCAAAATATCAGGCCACCTTTCCAAGAAAATTTTGTTGAAGGTTCAACTTCTGAAGAACCTACTGAGGATGTTGAAATAAATAACGTAACTGAGGACAAAAATGAACCAGAAGTTTTCCTATCTCAAGATGATCAAGAGAATCACATCCTTGAAACATTTCAAACTCATTCAGGAGAAACTTTTGATTTTAAAGAAGGCTATGACACAGCAATTTATGAGGTTCATAAACAGTACAATTTAAGAAGCAGACGGATTGATATGCCAGAGAATAGCAAACAGAAAGCGGTAAAACAAAATGTCAAAGGTAAAGTTAACATCCCTCCTGTACAAAACATTCCCCCTGTACAAATTCTGTCTAGGACAACTCCTAACCCCTCAAATCCAATAATTGAAGATGTGTCTGACAACCAACCAAACAATAAACAACAATCTAATACTTTTCCTCCTGTAGGAAATGTAGAAGAAACAGTAGAAGTTAGTTCAGAAACACCTTCAAATCAAAATTTCACTCATGAAAAAGAGAAAAACGTTGAAGACCCAAAAAATAGAGAAAACCCAACTGTGCAAAACACTAAAGCTCAAACAGAAAAACCTTTCAATCTAGAGGCTGAAATAGGCAAACTAAAGATAGTTGTTCCTTTATCAAAATTGGCTAAACATGATGTCTATAGAAGTCAAATCAGCAAATCCCTAAACATTAACATTACTGGAATGGATGATTCAGTAAATATTCTTGATGATCAACCCAAACTCCTTTTTGGCCCCGAGGTAAATGGAAAACCAGAAAGTGGAGGGACTCCTCCATTTTATGTGAGCTTGAATGTTCATGACAAAATACTCCACAATGCTATGCTTGATTCTGGAGCATCCCACAATTTGATGCCAAAAGCTGTGATGGAAAGATTAAATTTAGACATTACCAGACCGTATAAAGATTTGTTTTCTTTTGATTCTAGTCAAGTAAGATGTTTAGGTTTGATTAAAGATTTGTGTGTTACTTTGGTGCAATATCCTGCTAAGTCTGTTTTAATGGATATAGTAGTGGCTGATATCCCTCCTAAATATGGTATGTTGTTGTCTAGATCCTGGGGTGCTAAACTTGGAGGATCTATTCAACTCGACATGTCATATGCCACTATTTCAGTATTTGGTCAACCTAAAAGATTATATAGAGAAACCTTGATGAAGTACTTGGTGAGTAGCCATGAGAAGCCTGAAAACTTCCCTGTCTATTCAGTACATTCTGATATGGATTCTTTCATCCTTTATAATGCTGAAAAGGACCTCCCAACTGAACTAGAAGCACCTGAAAAGGAAACTACAACTACATCCGCTGTTCAGATTGAAGAGATTTCAGAAAACCAAGAAATACCAGAAAAAGCTAAGCAACTAGCTCCTGTTAAGAAATATGTTAAAACAGTTGATGAAGATTATGAACATGGAATTCTGTGGCATTTAGAATTTGATGGCTCAGTGAACAAGTTAGGAGCAGGAGCTGGAATTTGGTTACATAATGTTGAAAACGATCATGCTGAAGGTCATTCTTATAGATTGAATTTTAAATGCACTAACAACATGGCTGAGTACGAAGCCCTTTTGCTAGGGCTTAAACATGCCAAAAAGTTAGGAGCAATTAGGGTATCAATCATAGGAGACTCTGAATTAATTATCCAACAGATTAATGGTGAATGTTCAACCAAAGATCCCAGATTGAAACAATACAGAGAAACAGTTGTAGAAATTCTCAACACTTTTCTACAAGCTCAACTTGCCAAGATTCCCAGGAAACAAAATTTGCATGCTCACAGTCTTGCAATGTTCGCTAGCACATGTAAATTGCCTTTTGGACCTAATCATCAGTTCACAGCTGAGATTAGACATAGACCCGCTATACCGGACAATCTAATGAATTGGCAAGTATTTGTAAATAACAATCAAATCAATAGTTTTTTGACACTAGAAAATGAGTTTTCTAACAGTAATATAGATGAGGACATAACAATCAATGAATCTGATCAAGAAAAAGAACAAAAAATAGATATTTCAAGAGAGACTGCAATTCACATGCTTCACCCAACCACATTCACAGAAAAAGATATGCAGGATTTGATACAAATGGAATTCGATGAGATCATAGAAGATGAAACTGAAATCATTAATCTGAAAGATAATCATTTACCCAAAGGATTAACTCCTTTGGAAGATCTTTTTGACTCAAATGACATTCCATTTAAACCCAAAATGGAACCTGTTAAGGCTGATATTGAAGAATGCAACTTAGGAACCCCAGAAAATCCCAAAATGGTTAAACTATCTAAATCTCTGCCAGAAGATCAAAAGGTTAAATATGTTGAACTTTTAAAAGAATTCCAGGATGTTTTTGCTTGGAGTTATGAAGATCTCAAATCATATGATACATCCATAATCCAACACACTATACCTTTGAAACCAGATCAAAAACCTTTCAAACAAAAACTTAGAAGGATCAATCCTGTTTTACTACCTTCAATTGAAAAAGAAATTAAAAGGATGTTTGAAGCAGGGATTATAGCTCCTATTAGGTTCTCTGAATGGGTTTCTAATCTAGTACCAACAAGAAAGAAAACTGGAGAAATTAGACTGTGTGTTGATTTAAGAAATTTGAATAAAGTTTCTTTAAAAGATAACTATCCTTTGCCTAAAATGGACCATATCTTACAAAGGGTAGTAGGATCTTCAAGAATATCTCTTCTGGATGGATTTTCAGGGTATAACCAGATTCTGGTTCATCCTGATGATCAAGATAAAACAGCATTCACAACACCATGGGGTACTTTTAAATATGTCAAGATGCCATTTGGACTCAAGAATGCAGGAGCTACATTTCAGAGAGCAATGGACATTGCTTTTGCTAAAGAAATACATGATTTTCTGGTAATTTATCTAGATGATTTAACATTTTTTTCCAAAACAGATCAGCAACATTTAGATCATCTAAGGCAAGTGTTTATAAAGTGCAGAAAATATGGTATTTCCTTAAATCCTAAAAAGTCATTGTTTGGTTTGGAAGAAGGAAAGCTCCTAGGTCACATTATTTCTAAAGATGGTATTAGAATTGACCCTGAAAGAATACAAGAAATTTTGCAGATACCTCATCCCAGAAACATTAAAGAACTTCAAGCTTTCATAGGAAAGATCAATTTCTTGAGAAGATTTATTTCTAGTTTAGCTGAATTACTTAGATTGCTTACTAACATGCTTAAAAAATATTCAAGCATTGACTGGACTGTAGAAGCCAAGAAATCATTTGAAGAAATCAATATGGCTTTAACAAGAACACCAGTTCTTACCAGTCCAAAATTTGATAGAGATTTCATTATTTTTTCATTTGCTTCTGAACATACAATTGCAGCTGTTTTACTACAAAAGGATGATCAGGGATGTGAAAAACCAATTGCCTTTTTCAGTAAAGCACTTAGAGATGCATCTTTGAAATACAATATCATGGAGAAACAAGCTTTTGCACTTGTAAAAGCAATTAAAGATTTCAGAGTTTATATATTATATTCTCATGTGATAGCTTATGTGCCTAATGCTGTAGTTAAAGACATCTTGACTCAAGATGGTATTGAAGGCAAAAGAGGTAAGTGGATAGCTACCATTTTAGAATATGATATTGAAATTAAACCAACAAAACTCATAAAAGGTCAAGGTTTGGCTCAACTCATGACTGAAACTAATTGCCAAGCCTTGGACATTAACGAACTGGATGACGAACAGGAGATGGCGACTCCACAGGTCAGTCAAGCTTTCTTAGATTCGCCCTGGTACACTGATATCATTCATGTTTTGCTAAACCTGCAAGCTCCTCCAGGGTTGTCCAGAACGAAACAAAGATTTTTGAAAATGACATCTTTAAAATATTGTATTTTAGATAGCACTCTATTTTGGAAAAATCATGAAGGAATCTTATTGAATTGTCTATTAAAAGATGAAGCTGATAAAGTTCTTAATGAATTTCATGCAGGGGATTGTGGTGGACATCTCTACTGGAAATCAACTGCAGACAAAATCTTAAGGGCTGGTTTTTACTGGCCAACCTTGTTTTCAGATGTTAAGAAATTTGTAACAACTTGTCATAAGTGTCAGATCTTTGAGGGTAAAAGAAAGTTGTTACCTTTACCATTAAGACCAATTTCCATAGAAAGACCCTTTCAACAATGGGGATTAGATTTTATTGGAGAAATTCATCCCTCTTCCTCTGGGCAACACAGATGGATTTTAACTGCCACATATTACTTTACCAAATGGATTGAAGCTATCCCATGCAGACAGGCCAATGATTCTGTAATTATAGGGTTTTTAGAAACCAATATACTTTCAAGATTTGGCTGTCCAGAAAAAATTATCACAGATAATGCTGCTGCATTTAAGTCAAAGAAAATGATTAGTTTCTGCAATAAATATCATATTACTTTAGGCCATTCAACAGCCTATTACCCCTAGGGTAATGGACTGGCAGAATCCTCCAATAAAAGCCTTATTAATATCATCAAAAAGTTATTGGAAGAAAATAAAAAGAATTGGCATAAGAAACTTACCAATGCATTGTGGGCAGACAAACTTACAACTAAGAAATCAATTGGGACTAGTCCATATGAATTAGTTTATGGCATTGAAGCAAGATTCCCATCATCTTTAGGAATTCCTGTTATGAAATTACTTCAGGAAGCTCAAGTGGAACCAAATGATATTCAAAGGAGAATTAACCAAACAATTCACTTGCAGCAAACCAGAGAAGAAGTGTATCAACGATCCCAAGTCTTGCAAGAAAAGTTAAAGAAAATGTTTGACAAAAGAACTAAAGCAGAAGATTTTCAACTAGGAGATAAAGTCCTAAGATGGGATTCCAGAAGAGAAGAAAAAGGGAAACATGGGAAATTTGATTTCTTATGGAAAGGGCCTTACATCATTCATGCCTTACAGGGGAACAACACATACTTTTTGAAGAATTTGGACAATTCAGAAGCTGAGGAAGGACCAGTCAATGGTCGAATGCTAAAGCACTATTTTGATCCTATTTACTAGGATGTTCTGATTTTTTCTAACTTGTACATAATATATCCTTTTCTAATGCATCAGTTTTGATTGGATGGTGACTTCTTGGAGTTGAAGCCCGAAGTGAAGGCCCTAAGCTTCAAAAGTTTCACTATCATATATACAATAAAGCTACCAGAAGAAGGAGATTACATGGTTTAGTTTGAAGACATTTTGAGGCAACTGACCTGCTGTTCTTGACTTTTCACAAGGAAAAGCCATCCCCAAGTGGAGCCAATGTTAGACTCCTATACCAATAGGTGTCATTTTTCATGATTGTCTTGATTGAACTATGGAATATGTTCAAACCTTTTTCTTGAGCAAAGGTGTTCCATATTCTTGAAGAAACCAAAAAATCAAAAAATTTAAAAATGTAAAGAGGGTATACCCTAAAAGAAAAATCAAAGGGTAAGAAAAATAAAATGGTCAAAAAAGTGAAAGAAATGAACCCCAAGCAAAAAATAGACCAAGGAAAGTGTGCAAATCCAAATGCCACTACTATTTCATTTTTGTAATAAAGTAATTGTGTGCAGCTTGTCAAACTTTGCCACAATTTATGAAGGGTCAAACTGTTTAAACTTGACTTATTCATATTTCAATTTCATGTTATAGAATAGAGAATAAATATCTGACCAAACAGTTTAATCTTGGCAGATAAGTAGATAGGTAGAGTTAATAAAAAGGTGCTCAACAGTTTAATCTGAGCCCTTGGATGTAATAAGGATAGAATTAGATAGATTTTCCTTGTAAAAAGAAAAGATTGATAAGGGTTTGCAAGTCTAAATGCACCCTAATAAAGAAGAGAAAATGGTAGTGTCAAGTAGATAGGGTAGGTAGATGGTGTTGCAAAGTTTTATGTGATGAATGATGGTGCTAAATATGTTTAATCTTTTACCTTCATCACAAGTACTGAAGCAGAAAATGCACTGGAAAATTCACAGAAATCAAAGTCAAAATCATTAACTTCCCATATCACTTTCTCCCTAAGATTTTTACTAATTTCCCCAAAGTGCTAAGGTATTTGGAGATTAAAGGGGCTCAAGGCATTTCCTTGACTTTTGGAGGGACCGGACCCTTGGCCTAATGATCAAAAAGACCTAAGTACTTGAAGTTATTTATCATTATAATCATTCACTTTTAACCTTTTCCTAAGTAAAATCCTATTTTACTTAGGAAAATCATGCAAATTTCCATAATAATCCCTCAAAATCACTTGCTATTCTATGTTTAAGTGTTGAAATTGAGATGATGTAATTTACTTCAGAAATCTTCACTTTCTTAGTTATAGTTAAGTATTTTGAGTTTACCTTGTCCTTTGTCATATTAACCTCTGATTTATCTATTAAATCCCTAGTGAAAAGACCCTATCCTATAGTACATAACTCCTTTTTACATAAATATCCCAAAAAACCCCTCTTATTATAAGTTTTGGCCAAAGTTATGTAATCCCCTTTGTTAAATAAAAACCCCCAATAAAAACCCTTTGGCTAAAAATACCCATATAAGTTATTTCCCTACCCCTATGGTTGATAAATAACATTTATTTATTACCATATACTAAAAATATCGAAAAAGCTTTTTAACATATAGTTTTATATGTTTAAAAGGAAAAATAAATAAACCCGAAGTTTTCATTTAAAAACAAAACTTCGAAAGTCCCCCGAAGCTTTCGTGACCCATCCACGTGGTATTTCATTTCCGCTTGACACCCTAACCATGGTTAAAAAACTCTTAACCCTGCCGCAACCCCAACTTTCATTAGACCACGGGATTAATTAATCATCAGGATTAATTAATAACCATTCGTTCCACCAATCAAACGCCCCCGGGGACATTTAATTTAAGTTAATCATGTTTTAAAACCCCGTCGGGCCCGCACGTTAATACTCTGCCAATTCCACGACCCCTCCACCGTCAGATCACCCTCCCGATGATCAACGGTCCAGGATCATTCCGCTGGCCGTCTTATGTCCGGAAGATAACGAGCGGGGGCACGGTGGTTTTGAAATAGTACTCCGACCACGTGTCCGTTGATCAATGGAATCGCTCCCTTCGCGCTCAATACCACCATCTCCCAAAGAGCGGTGCGGAAATTACCGCTTACCGCCCGGTCCCGATCACGCATCCTCCTGTACCGGATGACGTCATCCTCGAAAAAATCAAAATCCCCGTTGACTTGTAAATAAAACAAAAATCGTGTTTTTCTGTCATTTTCACTGCTGAAAACTACTGCGTCCTCCTCTAAAAAATTTGAAAATTCCGTTGTTTGAGACGCCGCCGACCAAATTGCCGAACGCCATTGCTAAACCAGTGCTCAAGCATCCATCTGCCATTGCTAAACCAGTGCTCAAGCATCCATCTGCCATTGGCCAGTTCCTGTAAAATTCAAATTTCTCCATTAAACAGGTATTTATTCAAATTTCTACTAAAACTCTTTGAAAAATCCACTTTCCTGTTTTAAAATTCATGCCAGAGTCTGAAAAAGGGTTAATGTCAGTCTATTCGAGTTTCTGCAAGTAAAATCAAAGCTCCTAGAATCAAAATTGCGCCCGGTCTGTGAAGAAAACCCAGAAACTTCCATTTTGAATACACAAGAACCAAAATGGAAGCTCCGGCAGCCCTGAATGTAACCCCGTTGAATGCCCCTCACAGAGAGTTAGAATACTTACCATTAGTGGATAAAGACTTCCAAATTAAAGACTTAGGTTTCGATGAAAGTCCTCTTCGAAGTTATTGTCGCTGCAGAGATGATTATTCGAAGGGTCTCGATGTCATTGGATTGTGGGAATCCAATTTCCCTAGATATCTTATCCCCTCAGTCTATGTTTTCCCAGAAATTATCCACTACTGTCACTCCAACTATGATTCAACTCAAAGGGCAGTGTTGTCTCCTGACCAGAGTGTCCTTTTTCCCATCACTCCTCAAGCTATCAATAAAATTCTCCATTTTGAACCTGATCAAGAGCTTACCCCTTTGTCCATGGAAGAACTACTTGAAAAGTCTACCCAACTGTCCCCAGAAAAATTAAAATGCATTTGCCAGACTTTTATGTTGCCTGAACATCAACCTAAGGGGCCTCCTCCCTATGGTTTTTCTTACTTTAATAATTTAGGCAGACTCATCCTGAATATGATATCCTTTGTCATGGGTTTCAATACAAGTGAATATGTTGATGAAATAACCCTGGTGTTGTTGTCTATCTTTACCCCTGGGCAACCTCCTGCAGTAAAATATGACTTTGCATCCTTCATTTCCAATAAAATCCATGACCAGTTCATGAGGCTAGATAATGAAAAAGTGTTTAAATATTCCTCAGTCATTTACCATCTCCTCATCTATTATCAATCAGAGAAGTTCCCTTTTCTTGTCAAAAAGCTTGATGCCAAGGGAAACCCTAGATCAGTTATATTTTGGTCTGCCATAACTCACTCTTCCTATAATTCTCCCTATTCTTATGCTGAGTTCATCGATCTTTTTGTATATCCTGCAACTACCTTGTTGACTGGAATTCCCCCTCCAAGGCTCAGTAATGAGATTAAGAAGACTTTGCAGCTTTCAAGGACATATAAAGTTGGGGACTGGTATTTATATCAAAATCATTCAGTCATCAGAATATATGGATGTGAATTGCATCCATTCAAATTGCCAAAATATGTGCCTATGAGACTTTTTTCCTTGGAATATTTCAGGCAAATGAATAATTCTGATATGATTCATTTTTGTAGTGTAAAAAAGAAAGCCCAACTCAGGATCAAAAGTCAATTAGGTCCCTTCATATGCAAGTCTAGGGATGCTGAGCAAGAAGCAGAAGATATACTACAAAACCGTTGCAAGTTCCAAAGGAGTTTCCGTTGGGTTCCTTATGATCCATTTGGTTTTATCTGTGATAAAAGAATGAAGAACAAATCATCCCCATATATTCACCACAGGGTCCCTGAAATAGAACAATATGCTAACCAAGATGAATGGGTGGAAGGAACACTAGTTGAGCAAGATAATGAAGAAGACAATAGAAACAAAATTATGAAAGATCTTGAGAAAGAGTTTGACCTAGAATCTTTTGGTCAAGTGCAGGTACCTCACATTGGCACCTCTTCAGCAGGAAATCTCCAACAGGGGTTACAGGAAGAGAGTCTATCAATTGCAGTAGAGTCTAAAGGTAAAGGGAAAGAACCTGAAATACAGGTCATTGAAACTTTTGTCATGGCAGAGAAACCTCAAACCTCCAGGGCACCAGATCAGACACAGGTTTCTCCTACTCAAGTAAATCATCCTGAAGTTTCAGAATTGCAAACTCCATCTAATATGGAAATAGGCAAGAAAAGACAGGCTCCAGATCCTACTCCTCCCAAAGAATCCTCAGAGCTACATCAAGCTAAAAAGCAGAAACCCGATCCACTTCCAGAAGTGGAAATTATTGATGAGATGTTTGATGATGAAAGAGAAGATAGTCAACTAACTGGCATAGTTAGTGAAACACACACAGACCACAAAGGAAAAGAATTGAAAAAACAGTTGAGTACTGAAGTATCTTCTTTTAAGCCACCAAAAACAGATGCATGTGATATCAAGAGAACTTTCATTAATATAAAAGCAAAGAATGATCCATTGAGAATGAAGGTATATGATCAGTATCTAAAAATGGCTCCACACAATCAGGAAAAATTGATGTCATCATTTGACATTCAACAAGGCAAAATGATGATGAGCCATTTCAAATCCAAAGTACCAAAGCCCATGACAGCATCTGATTATATTAGGACCAATTTTGAGGTCCTGGCAAAAGACATTCATCCCCTGGACCAGATAGAGTTGCATAGACAAACTAGGAAAATGATATACTCCACCCTTACTGATAAGGCCATGGCAGCCCTTAGGCTGCGAGATTCTTTAAATAATACAAACACCCAATTGCAAATTGAGAAGGCTTCTTCTCAGGCAAAAGATAACAGAATAAAGTCTCTGGAAGATATAATCATCAGTTTGGGTCACAATCCCAAAGATATCAAAAGCATTGAGGAACTAATTAAAAATAAAGATGATGATATAGCTGCACTGAGAAAGCAGCTGAAATTGCCAGCCTCAAGGCATCCCCAGACCCAAGAAGTTTTGAAGGAAAATTCACAGGAAGAGATGATGGAGTTGCTCTTAAAAATGACTGAGCAACTGAGTGAAACAGAGAAAGAATTGGAACAAGCTTTACAAGAAAAGGAAGCTATCATGCAGACATCCATCACAGAAGCTACTACAACTACAGGTACCACAACAACAGATCAACAAACAGAATCAGCACAGGTAGACACTTCTGGTTTAAGTTCTGATGAATTGGTAAAACAAATGGAAAGTTTAAAACTCAGAGTCACAGAACTTCAAACCACAAAATTACAGCTAGTAAATTTGGAGCAGAAATATGATGTGTCTAAAAGAACTGTTGCTGATAATACCAGGGAAATTAAAAGATTGGAAAAATTGGTTAAGGCTTTAGAAAAAGATCTTTCATTAGAAAAGCCTTTGAGAGAAATAAATGAAATTCTTTGGGATAATATAATTGAGTCAATAAAAAGTATTTGGTCCTTTGTTCAAACAATCTTTAAACAAAATGACTTGATCAAAGTAGCTCAGGAAGAAATAGACAAAACAAGAGATGAATTAAGGGGTAGACCTGAGCACGCCAATCAACTTATACAGTTTTTGAACACCCAGACTAAGCAACAGCTTTCAGAGCTTGGAATTGATGACAGGACAGGCACTATTTTAGAAATAAAAAGAGTTTTTACCAAAAGAACTCTTATGCAGAATTTGGAAAGGAAATGCTCAGATATTCTGGAAGAAATTAATGCTTTCAAAGGAAAATTTCAGGTTTTATTGGACAATGGGTTACCCAGTCCTATGCTCTCAGAGGACAAGATAATGGACCTGGAAACCTATGTTACTAAAATAGATATCCATGCTCATAACGTAACTGCTTGTTCTATCAGTTCGTCAGAAGCAACATTGCCAACAGGGAGGAATCTCTACGACATATTAAAGAATTTGTTTCATCTTGAGCATGAAATAAAGTATTTGTTCCCTAGTCAGCCCACTTTTTACAGATACACAGAGGCCGATGAGACATTGAGAAAACTTAAAAGAACCATAATAGCAGAAGATCAATGGTGGGAAGACTTATTGGAAATTTTGTAAAATTTATCTTCAGGCAGAGAATTTTGTCTTTTTACCATCATGTAAAGGATAAATAATGAGCACAGGTTAAAGAGTATCAGTTGGGCAGTTGAAAGAGTATCAGTAGAAACGAAGAGTATCATACAAGCAAAAGAATTACTCAAAGGGACAGCATCGAGCCCTATTATAGCACCTGCCTCCAGCACATCCACAAAAGGAGGAAACAACACACCAACAATTACTTTTTGTCCTATCTACGAGACCATTTGTCTCCTTTTTATTGTAACTTATTCATTAGTCACCCTAGATTATTGGCTAGGTTAGTGTGAGATATTTTCAATCATTTTTTGTATAAATAAACCCTCAAAGAGAGTATTGAGTGTGGATTCTACTACTTTGCTGTGAAATTGATGTTTTTGGAATAAAAGTGTTTTGGAGAAATATATTTGTGGCTTGCTAGATGATAATTTGAAGCTCAGGACTTTTTGCAGGATTCATGTGTCGGATTGAGGTTCAATAAGTCTTTCTATCCTATGTCTTAAGTTCTATATCTGTTTATAATATCATTGTGTCCATTTCTGAATAATTGACATAAAAGAATAAATCAGAATTTACTTAATTGTACTCTGATTTCAGTTGCGATTATTCTTAATGTTTTCCTCTAAATTGGTTATAAGCAACGAATTCTTAATTGCTCTTGCTTCGCTAATTTAAACATTTTGATTACCATAGTAAAGAATTCTTCACTGCTCTTTATTTGTAATCATTTCATTTCTTTCTTTTGAACATGCTGAAAGATTCTTAACTGCCTTTCATCCCTTCAAACCCATTCCATCCACTTTAAATTCTAAAAATTGTTCTCTGTTTGGCTATCTTGCCCTACAAAGCCATCTTGTGTGTAGAATAGTAATCCAGTAAAGCCATCCTTTGACTCCATAGCCCAATGGCCTGAAAATATTCAACCTTGCCCTTAGTTGGCGAATTCCACCATTTTCAAACAAACTCTTGGATTTATAACTAGCCTAAAACTTTCTGAGAACAAAGATAAATCATAAATAGAGAGCCCTCTTTGGATACAGATTGGCTAGATTCGGTATCTGAAGGTTGGTTTGTGGTTGTTTTATCGGCTAAGAGGAGATTTTCCACAACTTCTGAAGCTTTAGTGAGTAACAACATCCAAAATAGGTTGTTCATTTTCTCAAAATGAGCTCTCGCTCCCCAATCTAGGCCTCCATCCACTGTTAGCCTTGGGCTGCCCGAAACTTCCCTGTGGTTTATCGACCTTAAAAAGTCTCCAAATGACTCTTAAAATCATTCCATTGTAATTAGAATGTCAAAAATAGTCAGAATATACTATTCACTTACTGAAATTGGCCTCCTACTACTTCGGTTACGCCTCCAAGACTTGGTGGCACCCCCTAGCTCTTGGTTCACTAAAAACTTCTCTGAAGCATCTCAGCCTTCAAAAGTATTCAAAAGCTTCTACAAATCATTTCATTGGATTCATAAGGTCAAAAATAGTGAGAATAGACTATTGGATTGCTGATAATGGATACTGGCTGCTCTGGATAGGCCTAATTCTCCTGCTAGCCCCTAGTCGCCCTAGTGGACCTTGGAACTTCTCTAAAGCATCTCGGCCTTCAGAAGTCCTCTACTACCTCTGAAAACCTCACCATTAGATCCATAATATATGAAACATCCAAAAATGGCTATTGGTTTCCGGAGAAAGGCCTCTAACTACCCTGGCCAGGCCTCATTCTACTGCTGGCCCCTGGTGGCCCTAGTGGCCCCTAGAACTTCACTGAAGAAAAATCTCACTCAGAACTCCTTTGATGGCTCTGCAGCCCTCACCAATGAGTCTGGAATTTCTAAGAAAGTTGAAATTGACTATTTACACTTCAATAATGGTTGAATCATGCTCAATATAGAGCCTAAACAATTTTGTCTAATAACCCCTAAAACATCTCCACTAAAAATGGAGCACTGCAATTTAACTCTGGTCAAAATAACAAATTTTCCAAAAATGGCACACTCTATACTGTCTGCCAATCTCACCGTCGGGCAATCCACTAGCATTTAAGTTAGTGGTTGGGCACATGACCCCAAACCACATGGTTACGATGACCATTAGGCGGAACCCAAGGCACAAACCATGGTAGATAAGGATGGAACTGGAGTTTAAAACAATGTTATGCCTGACCGCGTGGGGGTCGTTAATATAACTGCAACATGTGACACCTTCGAGTCAGATGGCGGGTTTGCGGGTTGGTGGCTTATCTGCAAAGTTTAACATTAACGTTATGCGATGTGAACAGTCACACGGGACCATTAGCTGTTGGTTGTTAAGCCCTTCGGTCAGGCCAAAGGCCATATGGGGAGGGGCTGGCCCCTCCAAACCCCAAACGTATTTCCGCTAAAAAATAATTTTAACCCACCAACAATACAGGGTAAGAAACACATCTTGGTGGAGACGATAAAGTCATGCTTATGGCGGGCAGGAGGATACACGGTCGAACCCAGCAAAGTCCCAAAATTTTTATAACATAGTCTCGGGGACACATGGCGGCCTCAGGGCTAGCCACATGTCACCCTATAATTGGTCCTTCAAAAACCATACACCCAATCAGATTACACCACATGTCCTTCCATAATTATACCAGAAGGGAATATTCTATGGAATATTTTGAGGAATATTCCCTTGAATATTTTTTTTTTTTTAATTTTCAAAAAATTAGTCAACCCTGGTCAAATGTCAAAAATTGTAGTTTAATAGAATTTTCAAAACACGATAACGTCTTCATATGGTGTCGATTTTTCGAGCTGTTCACGATGCCAGAATCAGGAAGACGAGATCTATGCTCAGGTTCAACACACTTTCAAACACTTTGAAATTTGAGCTATCACTTAGGTCCTTGATCCAAATATAATCAATAATGGTTTCAAATTCATGCACTAAGAACTTCACTCGTAAATATTTTCTAAAAAGAACATGGTTATTCATACGATACACACCATTCAATTGCATGACAAGAAGCAAGGAATATAAACGAACATGATAAAGGACATTGAAAAACAAACCTATCACTACATCATATTCAGCCTGGTTATTGGTGGCAGATCCAATGCATACGCCGTCGGAAAGGACTAACAAATGCAAGGGGGTAAAAATGGTCCAAGTTTCCGAGGATAGATTCCAAGAGAAGTGACTTGCACCGCCGGCATAACTGATATATGGTGTGGATGATGGATCCATCTGAAAGGTGCCACAAGACAAAAAATGAGAGGATGATGAATAATTCAAGCTACCTAAATGCATGACATAAATAAAAAATGCATCCCAATGGGAGATGCTATGTGTAAAATCTCTTAAGCTAGAGTGCATTGTGAAGGTTAGGAAGGAGTTGGCCTTCGAAATCCTCTAGAAGGTATGCCCCCTTGCCAAAGCATTGGGTGTCAATGTAATGGCCACAAGGTGTATGTGGATTGAATTCATGGGTTTGATGTAAGGGGGAATATATCCAATCAACTTCACTACGGATGAAGTGTATGGAATCCACAACATATTGTTCATGGGACTGTTACGGAAGGAACTATGCACGGTGGTGCATATCATCCCAAGAAACTTCAGGGGTGGTCATCACTTCCATAATGTCTTCATCAGAATGAAAGACTGGGGGGGCTGGGGGAAGAAAGACCACATCTACCTATTGATCCTAGGGTGATCACCAAAGGATGTTCATCAGGAAAAATATTGGAGGCCCCTGAGGGGTCTTCCTCTATGGATCTCATGGATGATGACAGATAGAGGATAGTAAACGAAGGTTTTTCCATCTAGACATCGGGGGAGGAGGTATCACAATGGGTGCAGAAATTTCCTCCGATTTCACTGAAACATAACTCACAAGTAGAGGAGTACAAGATCCACTACGAGGGGACTCTATTTGGCAAACATCCTCAAGGGTGTCGCAAAAGTCATCAAGATGGGGACAATGATGAGAATAGTGGCCATAAACATCACACAAAGTACAATGGTTTTTCATGTGCAACAATTTGAGTTTCTTACTTGAATCAAGTAAGGTTACATGGACCTCCAGGATATCGGATTCAGGAAATGACTCGTTGACCACAGGTTTGAGATGAGGAATCTCAGGAAAACTATGGTTGGCATGCCCAAAAACATCACACAAAGTGCACGGAGGTGACTACTTTGGAGGCTTACTGTTGGGCCGCTAATATGTCATTATTATTATCACTTTTTAAAACCTATTTCATCCATTTCTAATCTTATTTATCATGTCATTTATCATAATTTATCATATAATTCCATTTTATAATTATTTATGCTCTTATGGATAAATATTATTTCTTCTCCTTTATTTTTAATAAATTGATGATTATGCATGATTTTACCAATTATGGTTTATTAATAAATTTGTTGTAACATCACTCACCATTTTAGCCTCCAAGATATTTTCCAGATTGCAGAGTTGATCTCCAGCTCATCATTAAATACACCATCTCAAAAATTCGTTGGAATAAGAAGTGACAATTTTGCATTGGACGTATTGGGCAAATGGAGAAGAATCTGGAAAATCGGAAACATGGGTTTTGTGCATAACGAACCAAATTAACTTATGTAAAGAATAGTTTGCCCAAATTCGGTCTGTATTAAGAGAAATGGAATGTTATCTGAGGACGATTTTCCCTGATTTGTTGTTGTGGCCGTTTTCCAAATTCTTCCAGTTGCAATACCAAATTTGACCTGTTCCTGTTAAATGATTGATGGAAGGATATTTCAGATATGATCTTGCTGATCAATTGGTTGTAAGCAATCCAATTTTGTAATAGGAATCATTTTTAATCATATCGGTTGTAACTTCTCTTTTCTCTATGTGTATTTAAATTAGAACAGAGATCAGAGAAGGTGGGTTATTATGGGGATTCATGATGGATGATTAGAGAGAGAATTAGATGGATTATTATATTAGAGATAGATAAGATAGGATAGGAGGAATGGGAGAATTACTATTGAAATTGTAACTTTGATCATCAACTCTCGCTATTGAAGCAGAGCACAAACTTACTGTAACGATTATGCAATAATGAATATATAAAAACAGTTGCAGTTCCTTCGCATCTCCTGAAGTAATATGACGGTATTCACCGACGGCTAAGGGACTGGCTCCTAGTGGATATACTTACCGTTCCTGTACCATACAGTGTGGTTTCCCTTATTTATGATTTCTGCAAGTATATTGTTGTGTTTCTCATTCTAATTACAAAGCTTCGTTGTTCATTTCAGTAACTTAGTTTTGTAGTTCATTGCAGTCACATAAGCGTTGTTGTCTATTTCTATTATATAGCATTGTTTCTCATTTACTTTCTGCAATCATTTAGTTTTGCCTTTTAGCATTCTTACAGTTAGCATAATTATCTCATTTCCATCAGTTGCAGTAGCATTATTGATTTAATTCATTTCCATTTCCAATTGGTTATTTAATGTGTTGTGTCTGAGATCAACAACTGTAAAGAACATTGGCTATTTCTATCAAAGCTTTCATATTGAGGATATTATTTATGCTTGATTAGTTTACATCAGTTAAAAGAGGAATGAGTTATTTCTACTGTATCCTCGATTGATAATTGCTGTTACTTTGCTGAATGAATGATTTAGTTTTAGAGCATTGAGTTTCCTTTAGTTGCAAGTGCGATTTATTAAAAGCATCTGTTTATTCCTGTATTTGAAAGATCTATACTACATCTTAAGAAACATTAATCTCTGGGATTATAGCGTGCACATATTGTGTACACTCTTGAAATAAGAGGAATTTCCTGGGTTGATAATTAATGTGGGATAAATAGGAGTTTTAAAAGCCACCTTTTAGCACCCAACATTTTGGCACAGTTGCTAGGGAGAGTGTTGCTATTTCATAGAGAGTGATGTATGTTTGATGTTTGTCTGCTGTGAAAGAATTGGGTATTAAAAACAGAAGGTAACAACCTATATAACGAGCAAGTAAAATTCTTGCTCCTCTGCCCGCTTTTCAGCAGAACTGCGTAGGAATGGAAATAGGAATTTTAGAGGTATAATTTAAAAAAAAAAATCTTGTAATTCCACTCGAGTGGTGATGTAAGCACCACCCATTTCAATAACCAATTGACAGGAATATTTGAAGGAGAATCCTCAAAGAAACACATGAAGAACATCTTCTATTATGGTAAGAAATGGCTCACATTGCAACTTTTGAATTCCCTATCAAAGATCTAAGAGGTGTGACACAAATGCACATAATTCCCCCATTGTCTCTACCAAATTTTCATGGTTTGACAAATGAAGATCCAGATACATTATTATTTGAGTTTGAAATACTTTATAGAGGATCTGATTATTGTACTAATGATTGAAGGTTGAAAGTGTTTCCTCTTACTCGAAAAGGAGCAGCTCTCCGATGGTTCATGAACGTTGGTGGGAACTGCATCCAAACATGGGAGGACATGAAAAACATATTCTTGAAGAAGTACCAAGACTACTGCAAATCCAATAAAGATATTTTCAATATGACACAAGGGGAAGATGAAAGCTTGGAGGAATATGTGGAGCGATTTCGATACAACCTTCAAAAATCAAAGCATAAGCATTTGGAAAAAGAGATATTGAAAACACTCCTTCTTAAAGGAATCAAAGATGAATTTTTAGAACTCTTAAATCTGATAGGAAAAGGTGATGTTTTTCAGTTATCATATGATTATGTTTGTGAATTGTGCATAAGGTATTCAAGAGGAATTTCCAAGGGTGGTAAGAATTCCAGAGAGTTTCTTCTTTCTTTCCAAATTTACTACAAGAACAAGAGACATAAGAGCTGAAATCAATGTTTTATTTGAAAATTTTAAATATGATTTTATTAGCTCTCTAAATTCACAATTGAATGTTTTGCAGGTTCAGAGAAATCAAGAATTTGATGAAGTGTTTTTCCCTCATTACCAAAATGAGCATCCCATAGATACTCACTCTTCCTTATCTAATTTGGAAGTAGCATATCAAAGAGATGGGGAAGCTGCAACAAGGTCAAAACCATGGAAATCATGGCCTACAGGTATGGTTCAAAACACTTCCTCTCCATTCTCTTACTTGCATAATCCATTATGGAATACTCATATGTTAGGGCAGCCATGCCAATCTCAATATAACCACCATCAATCTTGTCTACAAGTTTGGCATGGTTCATCTTATGATTGCATGACTACTCTCCCTCATCTTGTAGCACAAACACATCTTCCAACTCTTCCACAACATCTTTCTTGCCCATCAAAATCATCCATTCAACCCAATCAACTACATCATCAAAATGCTCCATTCCCTACACAATTTCCTGCTCAACTCATTCCACACCCTCACCATAATAAAATAGTACAACATGCTTACAGTGTTGAACTGCAAAATTTACGCACTCTTCCCACCCATTCTATCTCACATGCACCATTGGAGAAAACTTATACTGAGATTTAGAATGTATCAAATCCAAAAATTGTAGAGGTTATGAAAGAAAATGAGGTTTCTTCTAGCCTGCATCAACAAGCCGTTTTAAACACTCAAGAACTTCATGATATGATGGATATGGGAAATCAAGAAAGTAAGGGATACATTGAAGATTGGTTTCACTCCATTTGTTTGCAACGTCACTCCATACTTCAACAATTTTTGGCACCATCTTTTCAAGGGAAGTTGGCTTCTCATACCCTACTATTTATTAACATGCATTTTTCAAATTTGGGTATGTACATAATAGAGGCCTTATTTAAAAAATGGATTCACTGGAAGTACTCTTATACATAAGCATCTTCAATTTTCAAAGAAGAGTAGGTTAGTGGAGAAAATAAATAAATAAAGACATAAATAAATACATTTTTATTATTATGTAAAAAAAAAAAAAAATTGTTTTTGTTGCAACATGTTGTGGAAATCAACATCGGTGATAAATATTTTAATTTATTTATGTATGTAGATGCATTATATTGAAAATAAAAATTATACAAACACTCATTCATTTTTATCACCAATATCGAAAAATTGCTTGAATATTATATTTTTTGGCTTGTGGGCTTGATGAAATTTCTGAAAACGGAGTTGGGATAGGTATGTTTTGAGGAACGAAAAGTGAATATTTTTAAAAAATGTTTCTATCCTAAGTAGCTCTTGATGTCTACTTTCCAACCCAATTTGAATCACTCCATTTGGATTTGAAATAAAAAACTTATAACCAAAACATTGACAGGGTGTCTAGTAGGCAGCTCAGGAACAGAGTTGGGACAGTCAGTTTTTGGAGGCCTAAATGACTATATTATTAAAACTTGTTTCTATGGTATATTCCTCTATGAATATAGTTTACAACGAAATTTTAATCACTCGATTTCGATATCGTATGAGGAATTTATGACCAAAATACTGACTGCTCATCATAAATAAGCACTCTTGAAACTTTGTTTTCTCGGCTGTTCACTAGCGTATTTGACCCATCAATTCTTCTTGTATTCAAATTGTTTTTCTATTGGAGATACATAAATGAATATACTTTCATTTCCAATTTGAATTAACTTAATCCGTCATCAAATGAAAAATTTATGCTTGAAATATCAACTATTGGTCTGAGCTGGAAAATCGAAAATGACTCTATTATGCGGGTCGTTCTAAGTAAAATTGACATATCATAGCATTTAATTTTTAAAACTTGTTTCTATTGGAGATATACCTCTAAAGTATCTCTCATATGGCTTTATAATCACTCAATTTGGACAAAAAACAAAGAATTTGTGATTAAAACACTGCAGGTTAGCATGATTGGTCACTGCTCTCCCACACGTGAGAAAAAAAAAAAAATTTGTTATTTTCTACATGGATTTGTTATACAGAGTAATGACTTGTTGTTTTTTTTTCATAATTCTTGGATTAGGGGAGCCCAATCACCTCTCTTTCTCCATGATTTAATGTTTTATTGCAGGTAGACACTCATTTTTTTGCAAGTCTTGGGAGAATAAAGAAGGTCAATTTATGGACGAGCGATTCTTGAAAGAAATTATAATAAAACAAGGGAATTTCATTCAATTCATTACCCAATGGACTCATAATAGAAGCAATGAACAATTGATTTCCATTTGAAGATTCATGTCTTGTCACTGCTGCCAAAACATTTTTCAAAGAGATCATTTTTTTTTTCCTTGCTTTAGGAAATAACATCATAGTTGTTATAACTTAATAAAGTGTTGTTTCTTTTCTGATTTCTTTTATGTTTTTGTGTTTCAGGTGTTTCTCCCTTCAAATTGTAGTTTCTGCTCCATTGGAAATTGAACAATGAGGACCCCACAATACAAATTCTTGCTGCAGAAGGAAACTCTTCGACAACACCAGTCCACTTAACAATTTATTCTGTTGAATCCTGTACATAAGTTTACCTTTTTTCTTTTTTTTTATTTGATTGGATTTGTTTAGATAATAGATTGTACATTAGTTTTTTTTTCTATTTTTCCCTTGTTGTTCCCTACAGGGAACACCAAGTTTCACGTGTTTGTCTTTTTGTTGTTCCTCTTAAGGAAAAGTTGTCATTCCCCTTAAGGAACAGCATTTTCGCGTGTTTGTCTTTTTGCTATTCCATTTAAGGAACAGTTGTTGTTCCTATTAAGGAACAACAACCGTTCGATTTAAGGAACATCAGTTTCGCGTGTTTGTCTTTTTGCTATTCCATTTAAGGAACAACTGTTGTTTCTTAAGAGGAACAGCAGCCATTCCTCTTAAGGAACAACAACCGTTCCATTTAAGGAACAACAGTTTCGTGTCTTGAATTTTTTACTGTTCCTTTTAAGGAACAACACTTTTTGTGTATTTTTTTTCTATTCCTTTTAAGGAAAAACGCTTTTTTGCATGCATTTTTTTGTTGTTCCTTAAAAGGAACAACAATTTTTTGTGTATTTTTTATTGTTCCAAAAGGAACAACACTTTTTTGTATATTTTTTTGTAGTTCCTTTTAAGGAGCAACACTTTTTTGCATGCATTTTTTTGTTGTTCCTTTTAAGGAACAACAATTTTTTGGGTGTATTTTTTGTTGTTCCTTTTAAGGAATGTCACTTTTTTTGGTGTATTTTTTGTTGTTCCTTTTAAGGAATAGCACTTTTTTTGGGTGTATTTTTTTGTTGTTCCTTTTATGGAACAACACTTTTTTTGGATGTATTTTTTTGCTATTCCTTTTAAGGAACAATACTTTTTTTGGGTGTATTTTTTGCCGTTCCTTTTAAGGAACAACACTTTTTTTGGGTGTATTTTTTTTGTTGTTTATTTTAAGGAACATCACTTTTTTTGGGTGTATTTTTTATGTTCCTTAAGAAGAACAAAACTTTTTTGAGTGTTTTTGATGTTCCTTCAAGGGAACAACACTTTGAGAATATTTTCGAGAACAAACCTTCCTCCCTCTTGTGCAATTATTCCTAATTCATCTCAACCACATTTTATTGATTCCCTTGCATCGCATGAAGTACAATACTTTTATGAGGACAAAAATTATGGAGTCTATTGAAGTAGGTGAATATCCTTGACGTTATGATATTTAACAAGACATCTTCTTGATGATAGGTTTAAAAAAAAAAACAAACAAAAGGGACACAATTATTTATATATTACTATATTGTATTGATTTCTGCTGTATATGATACTGATTGATCAGCTTTACCATGCTGGTTCCACTTCTCCTGGCTATAATTCTCTCTATCTATTATAAGTAAGATTATGGGTATATTTTATTTCTATTGACATGCTCAAACTTCTTCCACCATCCCCACTCTTAAGGAGTATTGAGACTCCCTCTATTTATCATAAAATGTGTAAAAACAACAAAATCTTGTCTACAGATAGAGGATAGGGGGTCTCATTAAAGAGCCAGCCTACCATGTTCATAAGGTTGTAGCGAAGTGACATTCCCACTATGGCCACCACACCAGGGTTATGATCCATTGGATAGCCACAAAATCATTGGAACATGAGGTCTCATCACCAGCCGACCTGATCACATTTGCTACTTCCCAGTGAATGGCAGTGTGGTTATCTGGTTACCACGCCAGCACACTAATCTCTTCTATAGAACAACAATGGAATTCTCCAACTATAAATTGAGGATCCTGGCTCATATGGGTTAAAACGCAACCCTACCGAGGCTATGGACGCCTGTTGGCAGCAGAGGCTCTGCTTATGGTATTGAAGTTCTACTTTTAGCATCAATAATTATTATAATACCCTCTTCCTACTTTTCTTTTTATCAGAGAGATTATTTCCCTAATTTCTCCCTACTATGAACCTTTACGCATGAGTTAATCTTTTTTAATCAATCATATCATTTTCAGATGGAATATTGTCAGCAAGGTATCTTTTCTTGCATATTTCTGTCCTTTTTACTTACCACATTACCTATCATCAACCCAAGCATCTTATCTCTTATTCATAACTATCTTTATACACTCTGCCCTCATTTTAACCATACCTCTTGTTGTCTTATCATTTGATATGTGCACTCTGCTTCATTTACTGTTGTATTGTTTGTTCCCTTGCCTTGTCGTCGGCCCAATACTTTTTCTATGTTTTATGGTCATGGAATCCCTTTTTCAATTGGAAGGGGGAATGTATGCATTATGGATAGCACGCGATATAAGTACATAATTCTTCCATAATTTTTTTATTTTCCACAATATTCATACTGCATTTCTATAGAAGTTTTTCTGATTGAACTTTTGGCATACATCTTATTTGTTGCTATTCAAAATTAACACTGTGGATTCAAGAAAATTGCATGAAAAATCGTGATTTGTTTACAGGAGAACAACAAGTATGGGGGGGAATTCTATTCGCAGCACGACCACACTATTGCAACTAACATAAGAGGCTCGCGCAACTCGCGAATGCGCACAATTCTTCAGACATGATGTGCTTGCATGGCTTCCATCTTTTGCATCACTTTTAGTATCCGCCTAGCCTACATCAGCTTCAACAAATGCCAGTCCCTACATATCATTCCACATTTTTTTTTGGAAGTAACACTTGAGGTAAAATATCATAATTTTCTGATTTATTACGAATTTAGGAGAATTTCATGAAAATCCATTGAGCATTATTTATCATCATTCATTCCACACCTTTACCACTTCCCATTTTTCAGAGACATATCATCTTTCAGTTTGGGGGAGTGTTGTTTTCCTTCATTTCTTTCTTATGACCATGTCAGTAATATTCTTTATCATCCATTGATATTATTATTCATTCTCAACACCTCCCTTATTCCATGTTGTTTTACACCAAGCATAGATTTCAACAAATTGTAGCAACCACCTCTCTTTGTTTTCTAGCATTGCATGAGGACATGCTAATTCTTCAGTTTGGGGGAGGAATTGCTACACATGATGGATGTTTTCTACTTTATTTCTCATTTAAGGCATACAATTTCATTTTTATACAATGCAGAAATTGATTTGCATATATCTTTAAAACTATGAACTGAATTCTTGTGATTTCTGGATAACAAAGAGGTATCATTAAAATACACAAACCCAAATAATTTCACGCTAAATTAGTTCATAAAATTTTGAAAATTATGCACTATCACCTACAACCATTTTGTTTATATCTCATGATCCGTGCATCAAAACGATCTGATTTTTGAGAAAATGGTTAATGAAGTTTGTTGTTACTTATATCACATTTTTCTGCAACTTCATATACATATAGTTGAATGTCAACTGTAAAAATTGTTACGCCTTCATCAAGATTGCTAAAATTTAATATTCATTATTTGAGGAAAAATTCATTTGTTCCATCCATTTCATGAGTTGGGATGAACAATTTTTTTTGCTTGGTTAACACATGGGTTTTGTCTTTGGGTTGCATGAGGACATGCAATATATTCAGTTTGGGGGTATGTTGGGCCGCTAATATGTTATTATTATTATCACTTTTTAACACCTATTTCATCCATTTCTACTCTTCTTTATCATGTCATTTATCATAATTTATCATATAATTCCATTTTATAATTATTTATGCTCTTATGGATAAATATTATTTCTTCTCCTTTATTTTTAATAAATTGATGATTATGCATGATTTTACCAATTATGGTTTATTAATAAATTTGTTGTAACATCACTCACCATTTTAGTCTCCAAGATATTTTTCAGATTGCAGATTTGATCTCCAGCTCATCATTAAATATGCCAACTCAGAAATTCGTTGGAATAAGAAGTGATAGTTTTTCATTGGACGTATTGGGTAAATGGAGAATAATCTAGAAAATTCGAAACATGGGTTTTGTCTAGAACGGACCGAACTAACTTCAGTAGAGAACAATTTACCCAAATTCGGCTTGTATTGAGAGAAACGGAAGGTTCTCTAAGGACGATTTTATGAGATTAGCTGTTGTGGCCGTTTTCCAAATTCTTCGAGTTGCAATACCAAATTCAACATGTTCCTGTTAAATGATTGATGGAAGGATATTTCAGATATGATCTTGTTGATCAATTGGTTGTGAGCAATCCAATTTTGTAATAGGAATCATTTTTAATCATATCGGTTGTAACTTCTCTTTTCTCTATATGCATTTAAAATAGAACATAGATTAGAGAAGGGGGTTATTATGGGGATTCATGATGGATGATTAGAGAGAAAATTAGATGGGTTATTATATTAGAGATAGATAGGATAGGATAGGAGGAATGGGAGAGTTACTATTGAAATTGTAACTTTCATCATCGACTCTCGTTATTGAAGCACAACACGAACTTGCTGTAACGATTATGCAATAATGAATATATAAAAATAGTTGCAGTTCCTTCACATCTGCTTAAGTAATTCGACGATATTCACCTGTGGCTAAGGGCCTAGCTCCTGGTGGATCGACTTGTCATTCCTATACCATACAATGTGGTTTTCCTTATTTCTGATTTTTGCAAGTGTGGTTTGTTTAATGATTACTTTCTATAATTGAATTGCGTTGCTATTATTTTCCCTAATAACAAGATCATTTCTTTCTGCAAGTATATTGTTTTATTGCTCATTCTAATTACAGAGCTTCGCTATTCATTTTTGTAGCTTAGTTTTTCTGTTCATTGCAGTCACATAAGCGTTGCTATCTATTTCTATTATATAGCGTTGCTGCTCATTTAATTTCTGCAATAATTTAGTTTTTCCTTTTAGAATTCTTACAGTTAGCATAATTATCTCATTTCCATCATTTGCAGTAGCATTATTGATTTAATTCATTGCCATTTCCAATTGGTTATTTAGTGTGTTGTGTGTGAGATCAACAACTATAAATAACATTGGCTATTGTTGTCAAAGCTCTCAGATTGAGGATCTTATTTATGCTTGATTAGTTTACATCAGTTAAAAGAGGAATGAGTTATTGCTACTGTATCCTTGACTAATAATTGTTGTTACTTTGCTAAATGAATGATTTAGTTTTAGAGCATTGAGTTTCCTTTAGTTGCAAGTGGGATTTATTAAAAGCATCCATTTATTCTTGTATTTGAAAGATCTATACTACATTTTAAGAAACATTACTCTCTAGGATTATAGCGTGCACATATTGTGTACACTCTTGAAATAAGAGGACTTTCTCAGGTTGATAATTAATGTGGGATAAATAGGAGTTTTAAAATGCACCTTTTAGCACCCAACACTTACGAGGAGCATGAGTTGTTTGGGGAGCCTTGTCATTAAGTTCCTTCTTTTTTGCTTTTTCCCCCTCACCGGATGCTTTCGAAACAGGGGTAGATTCATGCTAAGGTGGTTGAGGCACTAAAGCAAAGGGATGCGTCATAGGGACCAGTTGGATTAGGGTCAAAGTGGTATAAGGTTTGAGCTAACCAGGCGGAGTGTTGTCTTGGGGGTCGATGTCCCAACTGGGATCTCTAGGGTAAAACTGGGAAGGCTCAACATCATCATAATAGGAACTGAAAAGACTCCAAAAGGGGGAGTTAGCAACGGTATCTGACCAGAAGGGTAATGGCCTGGCGGAATGGCTCCCAAATGGTTAAGTCTAGGTGGAAACTTTCTGGGTCAAAAAGGGGTGGAAGAGACTCTAGCAGAAGAGGAAGGTCCTTGAGGATAAGGTACTAAAAGCTGCGTCGACTGACCACCAGCAGGTTGTAGATCTGTTGGCTGCTGGCTGGTTGAACTAGACTGCTTGTGGCTAGCCCAAGACGATTGCAAAATGCAAACATTCGAGAGTTGGAGTTAGTGATAATGGGGGAGGGGGAGGACCAGGAAAAACACCAAGTAAGATGGAATATTTATAGACTCCAGGTGAAACACTGGTGAGAGGTGCGACTGATTGCTTATTTTCCACCGAAGATATGATACACTCGGGGGAGGTATGAGACTTCAATTTGTAATATGTCAACTGATCAATGTTGAATATATTTCCGTTATGGGGAAAGCACATCTTACGGTGAACTGCAGATGTGACAACAGACATCGCATAGGTAAATATACAACCCAAGAGGATGTTGTAATCCAAGGGGGCGTCAATGACTTCAATGTCAACACAAATAGTCTTGCCCACAAGAGTGACGGGAAAATTGTGGAACATTCCAAGGGGCTGAGAAGGGTGAACGTCCCAATCATGAAAAGTTATGGTGGATGGGGCTAATTTTGGTGATTTGATTTTATTCCAAACATAGGCGTACATCATACAAGTGGATGTGCGCTCGTCAATGATACATCATGAAAAATTGGAATTCTGAATCTTGACAGGTATTTAGAAGGCGACAAATGAAGGTAAGGGGAGATGTTCTAACTTTTCAACATCAAATACAATCAAAAAATCATCTGAGGGATCCACAACTCCCAAATCAGATAATAGATCTTTTTTTCATGATGGGAACAAATGGAGGACTTCCAACATTGACATGCCAGTAGGCGATTGTGCCAAGTCATCTACTATGTTGTAATTGTGGGCAACTTTGGCAAAAGAAACATTTTAGTATAATGGCCAATTGGGGATCTTGTGAGTGACCTCTGCCCGAGGCTGACCGATTTGTAAGAGAGAATTTGGTGTCAAAATGGACTCTTTGGAAGCTTTGGTTTGGGACTCGATTGCAAACAAAGTGGATGGTTTGTCATACTGGTGCAACCGAGTTTGAAGGTTGACATTAGCGATATTGACCTCTTCAGAATTCATCATGAGAATTTGATACTCATGGCTACCATAATGTGAAGGTTGAGGGGTAGCCTGACCTTGAGGGGGTTGGGTAGCAACATATCCTTGCTGAGGGGAAGGATTAGTGAACACAGTCAGTTGAGCTGGAGCAATATTTGGAGCAGCCGAAGCGGTGGCTTATTTTCCTCTAGATGTTGCTTTTGCTTCCCAAAACTATTACATATGGGGTAAAAGGGGACTATCATGAGTATAATAGCCATTGACACCAGAGCAAGAACAAGGCTTGTTCGTATGAATAGGCATGTTCTACTTCGGTTGATTTCCTTGTTGTTGGTTTGTAGTTTTATGTTTGTTCGCTTAGGGTGCGTTTTGGCTGATTAACTTGTTGCCCTTGGGGTGCATTTGGTTGATTACCTTGGTTCCCTTGGTTAACCTACGCTGGTTGGTTCTAGTTTCCTTTCCTCTTTTTCTTCGAATTAGGAGGATTAGTCGCACTCTCCTGTGCATACACCTGACCCTGAGGGGGCAGTGGCTGCTATGGAAAATGTTGAGAAGGCACGAGAGGCTGGGGTGTTGATGCTAGAGGGGCTAGAGAATTGGGCTATGGATAAGTATAGAAATGAGGTTGAGCAACATTGTGGTAAGCAGGTTAAGCAACAGCTAGCCCTGGCATCAGTTGATGTAGTTAGGCAAATGCGTAAGGTGTTCTTTGACCTGGATACATGATGTTGGGAGGGGGATAAGTGGTAGAGGAGCCGGTCCCACCCTGAGGAAAACCATGACCCATGGAAGGATGAGTATATGGATGTGAAAGAGATCCAACGATACCATCAGAAGCGTGAGATGCACTCAGTGCATTGGCACCACCAGGTCTAGGAGGATCCAGTAAAATAGTATAAACATAACTATATTGGCATATATCAAGTCATATTTCAATGCAACTTGGAGAGCTTCTTCTTAAGTCTAAGGAAAGTGAGCTGCAACAACTTTACCAATAGAAGGCAGAAGTGTTTTAAGAAACCAATCCATATAGACACGGTCATCAAATATAGGAGCTCAACACAAGCTCCTCCTTCTACGCCATTCAAGGACATGATCAGAAAGGCAGGTGGTAGAATTTTGATGGAATGTGGTCAACAACTCGATACATGTATCATAGTGGAGAGGTAGCTAGAAGTAGGACATAAAATCTATAGCAAGAGTCACAAAAGTGGAATGGGAGGGAGTGGCCTAGTCGACATGCCACTTTGCATCTTCTCCAGTGAGCGTATGTTGGAATAAACGAAGGTGGATGGAATCATCGGTAATAGCATTGGACGAACACCACATATGAAAGGAGTAGACGTGATTATTAGGGTCCGTTCCAATGCTTCCTTCAAACTTAGGAATGTGTGAAGGAAGCTTAGTTGGCATAGCATTCCAACTTGGATCATGGAGTAGAGGGTCATTAATTAACTGGCTGAAATCAGGAAGGATTAAACATGCCATAAAATTTAGCAATGGAGTATCCGAGACAGTTCCTGTATCGGCTCCAGAGTTAGGGCCGGGGCCACCACCAGCTTGAGGACCAACACCTATTTTGGCACCTAACATGGTGACAAAATGAGGTGGAGGGGAACCGAGTTCAAAATTAGAGAAAGAAATCGATGAAACAGAATTAGAGTCGGTATGGGGACTCGATGGAGGACTAACTTAGGTTCTACGCAGTGGAGTAAGTCATTCTATTGGAAAATGATGATCAAGGCCTTGGAGTCTCCGAGATAAATGCCTTGAGGCGCAATGATGGCAAGTCACACATGACACAAAAATATGCAAGAGTGATAAACAAAGGCTCAGTGAGGCAGATGAATTGATTACAATGTTTATGTCTTGGCTTGACGATGTAAACCAAGTGCTCTTCGCTTTAGGTGTGCATGTGTGCAAACCATGTTTTAATTTTAATTAAGCCCATATGGTTGTGTTAAAGAAAAATAAAAAAAATTGAAGTACTATAAATAAAACTAAAACGATGCTAAGATAAAAAACTACAAATGCATATATTCAGCCCAAAATAAGGCTTCCCAAACAACTAGTATAAAAGGTAAGCGAAATTGACTCAAAACACACACAATGGCCAAAAGATCTAAGTTCTAAGGGACAGGGATCTAATGACTCATATATGTTGGAAACCCTGACTGTCACAGAAAAAACTCAGAAAAAAAGTTGCAGATTGCAAGTACTGACTTGTAAACTAGGAAAATAACAGTTTTTGGGCTGAAAACTATGAGTTCACGCAGAAATCGCAGGTTCTAGGCCAAAAAGTGTGAGTTCCAGATCCGAGATCTTCGAGCAGTAGGTTGCGGAAAAAGTTGTCGTCTCTAGCGTGGCTGATAATTGTTACCTAAGGAAAACACCTGAAAACAGACGAAAGTTAGAATTTTTACTGTTTTAGGGCATAAAAGTTAAAAAACATCAAAAGACTGAAAACAGCTAAATAAAAACCCTAGTTACTGAAGCTGCTGGTTACGTAGCAATCTGAATTACAACAGTGGAGTCACCATTTGTTAATTACAATGTTGTAATTAAAAACGCAGTGGAGTTGCCATTTTTTAGCGTAAATTCTTAACGCAAGTGTACGAAAAGAGCTAACTTTAGGTGTGTGTGACAAACAACCCTAACAAAAAATATGTCTACTTAACTTCCTTAGATCTGCAATAGATAGTTGAAACAAATGCTGCAAAAACTCAAACCTATGTAGTAAAAGCAGTTAAACAGTAGAAAGAAATAACTCGTGTTCAATGCATCCAATGGACAAGACAAGATATAAATAATTTTATATGTATTCTCACCTGGGAAGGGAACAAAGAATGATTTTACCAGGCCCCCTCAATGGGATGCGTTCTTGGTTGTCCTCAACGCTTCAAATCGAGAATTTTCTCTCTCTCAATGATGTAGAAAACTCGAAATGTGTGGAACTCTATGGGAGCTCAAGAAGCAAGAAAGTAGTAGCAACAATGAGAATGATCAAAGTGTGACAATGAAAGTGATCAAAGTGAATAATGAATGCAAAACCATCCTATTTATAACAAAATATTGAGTTATCCTCGATAATGGAAAATAATAAAATATTATTAACCAAGATCTAGATCTAACTACTTTGAATATTTTGTTATGTTTTGTTGGAGGGAAAAGAAATTTAAATTGGTTAAATACCTTTATTTAAAATAATAAACAAATAAATGATTTATTTATCATTTTGAGGATGAGGTTAAGAAATAATTTAACAAATAATGAATTGTTTAATTATTTTTGGGTGATTTAGTAAAATTTAGCAAGGAATAATAACTAAATAATGATTTAATTAATTATTCCTAGAGGAAAATCAAATAAATAAGGACTTATTTAATTATTCCTCGTGGGGTTTCTTGTTTGAACCATAAATAACTTAATAAAATATGGTTTATTAAATTATTTCTTATAGTGGAAGCAATTTTACTATGGTAAAATTGGTCTTACACGGTGCACTTCGATCCATCTAATTGTAAATGGTTAGATGACAAAAGATTGGTGTAGCAGTGCATTTTTTTTTTTTTTGATGATTTTGTGATTATTTAATAGTGTGTTTTGTTCTTCCTCATAGTTCATGTCTTGACCTATTAAGTAGTTTCATGAAGTCATAATTAATCTTGGATGGTGAAATTTGTATTCCTTTGAAGCCCTTAGTGCATACCTTGAATTCATTATTGATTTTAATTGGGTGAGGGATTAAGTATCCTTATGGTTCTAGTCTCAAAACCCTAATTCTTGAAGGAAATAAGCCAACTCCTTGGAGGGTTTCTTCTTGTCCTCCTTATCATGTAATTCACCTTGAATCCATTACTATAGTTGGGTTTGGACTTGAGATTTATGTGCTTCCATAATTTATTTTAAAAACCATAAAATATCGCAGCCCTATTTTATAAAGGCTACTCTCAATTTCACCTTGTGCCTTATTGCTTGGTCTTAGTAAGAATAGAAGGGATAAACACCATGATACTTTTCTCAGGTGATAGTGGTCACCTTCTTATAGGTTTCATCTCATATTGTACCTTATGGATTAGGTGTTTC